>WAAD01012468.1:348-21552 GCA_013389945.1 Fregata magnificens | reverse complement strand
CCTATTCCATTTCTATATTGTGATACCTCTGCAATACCCAAATATCCACCAAAGATTTCTGTTCTGAGTATTTCATTGAGCATTGTCTAGGGTGGGCATGACTAAAGGTTGAGTGAGTATTATTGTACAGTGAGTACACATAGCTCATGAGTAGGGCTAATGATCTGAATCTGTTCCTTGGTTTAAGCAGACCTTATTTTCTGATGAAAGGAATGCTTGCCTCTCAAGGCTATTGGCATTCTGATGGCAGGGTTTGCATAAAATCTCCCTTTTAAATTCCTTGGTCCGTTGACCTTTGTTTTGATTTCAGTCTGAGGACAGACTTCTAGCTGTCAGAGCGAGGAAAGGTAGAAAGGGTTGTTGAGAGAGTGACCATAAAGCATTCTTTTTTATGTATACATAAATATGGACTATAGCCAAATTGCTTTGTGATAAGATTATGCTTCATTTGGTCTCTTTTCTGCTTTCCTGTGATGTGCTTATGTAAGCCTTGAGGATATTAAAATATATTTTGAATCTTCAGTTCATAATGCAAGAGAAAGATTAGACTCTTCCTCCAAGAGTGGTGGCTTGGAGCAATAAAGAGAGTCTGTATATAAATAAACCTCCAAAAGAAATTTCTTTGATAGACGACTCTTGACAATACAGAAGACCTTTGTATGCACCATCTGAAGCAGGGAAGGAATTTCTGTCTCACAGATGAGTGCACTCAAAAGAACTGTAATAAAAGAGGGCATTACTTTTTCTGATGAGTAGAAAGTTCTTCTTTTCGCTTATAGAATTATATGATGCTGGCTTTCCATAAAAGCTATGTAACAGATTGCATTGGATCAGTATATTTTTCCAAGGATGCTCCTCAATAGTGAAAGATAGCACAGTTCTCTTCTTGACAGAGCGCAAGCAGATATTGACCTAGTCCTGACCTAAACTGGATCATCTCCTCTAGTCCTGAAGAGTACTTCATATTCATTTGCTCCTTTCAGAGTAAAGACAGAAAAACAAAAAAACAAACCAACAAGCTCAACTTAGGACTTCTGAAGTTTGAGTGTATAAGTAATGCCAAGACTGACAGCTCCATCATGGAGGGCACTAACCTGGAACTCTTCAGGAGAGAAGTAGCCCATGCATGTATTGGATATGTGTTTTCTTTAGTGGTACATACCATTTTTTATCCATATTTGCTTTGCTTAGTCAAAATATTTTCAGACATATTTACAGAGGAGGAGGAGGAGAATGATGACAGATAATGAGAGAAAATATGATTGAAGAGAAACAGCAAATGACATTAAATGATGGCAGGATGTGGAATGGTTTCAGTGACCAGTGTTCACCTGCAAAGAATTCAAATGCACTTTGATTATACAAAAGAGGAAATGCATTAAAACATGAAACATTAAATGGATTTGTCTCTGTTTCTAATGATGAACCATGTTACAATAACTTCCCTAAGCCTACAAATCTGTCATGTCAGATAATATTACCAGGTGTGCTTCTTAGCATAACTGAGTTCGGTTTGTTTGAACATGGCTGATGTCTACAACTTTCTTCCAGGAGCAGCCTTAATGACTAATTTGTGTGTGTGTGTGTGTGTGTGTGTATAGAAAAGACAAGAAACAATTGAAAAGAGTAAGATATGTTTCTACTTCTGGAGGAGATTATATCTGTTTAAAAGAACATTGTGGCTCTTGATGTTGTTTAGAAGGAGTTGAGAATGACTTCTTGTCCAACTGAAACTACTGCTAGAATGTAGCCAGGCAGACTGTAACTTTACAAGAAAGAATTTGGCCAGGTTAAGAGTTATAATGATATTCTGTAGGGATCTGTGATTCTGTTTTTATGCAGGAAAGTAATATTGCTTAATGCTTCTTCTCTTTGAATATATCACTTCAGATTGATAGGGTGATGGCTCTCTATAACATTTCTGCAAGTAACAGCACTGATCAGTTCTTCCCAGAAGTTTTAATAAAAGAGTAAAATCTGTACAAAAATGAACTAAAGACAAAAATAAAATGGAAAAAGGAACAGTAGAAATATCTTGCTTCTGACATCAGTTCTACCTTCTTTTAAAAGGGCTTCTTTGATTGCTCTGTCCTCAACCTCAAAATGAGAATATTTAAACCCAATATAAAGCCAGTCTGCTTCTTCCCATGATTTTTCTCTCCTTCTCCAGTCTTCTTTCCTCCTGTTCCCAATTCTCCCTGTCCCTTCTTTAAATATCTTAAGTGGAAGCATTACCTGATGACAGAACTAGTAATGTTACTCTCAAAGCTGCCTGTCTGCCTCTTGGAAAGTTTGACCACGATGGAGAGGACCAGATGAATTTCCTTTGAAGCATACTTTTGGACCTTCAACTGTGGTGGTGATTCAAAAGAAAGCTGCTGTTTCACGTCCCATGCTTGCCTACAGCCTTCAACAGGCAGTCAGGGAACTTCCAGTTCAAAATTTAAATTAGAAAGCTGGATCGTGATCTTGTGTGTCCAGTTCATTTTCAAGACTGTAGAGTTCAGGAGACAGAGAATAGAGTGGGAAGTGACTAATCTGCTTGCTCTTCCTAAGGACCCCTCCAAAGCTCAGCTGATCATTTGGCAGTAGTCAGTTGTGACAGCAGTGGTCCAGGGAACTATTCCTGTTTCCTTTTATGAATGAAAGTAGATTTATGCTTGTAAATGAATGCCAAAAATAGTATGTTAGGAAGGAACATGATTATGGAAGTGTAAAGACATGTCCAAAAAAGAAATTTAAAACTAAAAAAGTAATGCTGTAGCAGTACTTATATATCTTATAAATAATATTAGTAGGCTGATGGTGAGTGAAAGTAGTTAATGTTCATACCCAAAAACTGAAAAACACAAAAGCCTGGCACTGGACTGAATTATCCCAGAATGGATGGGATTGGCATCTTGGGTGTTTGCTGAGATCTCCATTATACTTCCAGTGCATTACCAGCACTTAGGCATTCACTATCTTCTGTTCTGAGCGGTCTGCATTAACAGCAAACTTATGAATCACATCAGTGGAATTGAACAACATACCTTGCAAACGGGACATGTGACCCAGTCAGTGACAATAACAATTTATTTTAAGCGGTATAATTACATAGCAGGTGTGGACAGAGAAAGGTTGACATGAGTTAAAAATATTGCCAAACTCAGCGTTATCTAACTTAAGTCTTAGCAAGGTGAACATTACAGACAGCTGATATTAATTTTACAGATGATGTGTGGTATTATAAATCTCACCATCTATAAGATGCAAGGAGTTAATTCTATTTCTGTTCTAAGTCTGATGTGTGATTAGTTTAAATATCTTTGAATTAGTGGAATGATGCTCTGAATATCAGGTCTTCTGTCAAGAGATTTTAATGAGTATCAAGTCAGATGATTAAGGTAGAATGATTCTATAGTAAACATGGAAGCTTCAGATGTCAAGTTAACCAACTGAAAGCTATTCCAGTAAAATAAGCAACATCAGTTGAGAGTTCAAAGGAAAGCATGGTTTCAGAGGAGTAAGTAGCTTCATTAAACTCTGTTAATGATCCCTGTAGATAAATTTTGCATTTAAATTAATGCCTTGCTTCTAGAGAAAGCGGTATTACTGAGCTTCAACCAATGAGGCAAAGAGATTTACATGAGCTGAACATCTGTGATTCCCTGACTACTGACCTCCTAAATAAGATTTTTTTTTTTTAAATTACGTTAGTTTTAGATTTAGTAGTTCACTTTTTTTTTTCCCTCCCTCTGCTAGAAGACAGCTGTTTGAATTAAATTCATTCTTTATCCTTGCAGGGTCTTCATTCTGGTGCCTACTGGATATTGTTCCCATAAAGAATGAAAAAGGAGATGTAGTACTCTTTCTGGCCTCTTTCAAAGATATAACAGACACAAAAGTGAAGATTGCTGCAGAAGACAAAAAGGAAGGTTCGTGTGAATTGCAACAATATTGACAATAACCAACATTGATAAGTTTTTTGAGAGTTGAGCCTCTATGAACTCTCTCCCTCATGTACACTTTTCAATATAGAGACGTCCTAACTTTCCAAAGAAGAAATTAATATATGACCTGGAAGGATAAATAATCTGTTGAAGTTCTTAGTTGTATTTTTTTTTTATTTACATATTGCTCTACATTCTGTAAACATGGAATCCAGGGGACAGAGTAGTTTGTCCTCAAATTTAATTTGTTTTAATATTCCATGATTTAATTTATTTACTTTCTGGATTTTCAGAGGTACATTTTGGAAAAGCTAGACCTTTTCAAGCATTCCTTATACAAATCTGATTTCAACATGGCTGAGAGATGAATGAATGTATTTTTTCATGTTTTTCTATGAGCAGAACATACATCTTTAGAAATTATTTTGCCTATTGAGAAACATGATTGTTCTTCTGTCATCTAATTTTCATTACATTGTATGAAATTATAAGATTTATTATGTCTTTAGGAATATCCAATAGCATAAGAAATACATTCTCACATTTATTTGCTTCTGAAAGGAAACAATGCAAGGATTTTCTCATCAATTTGGAAAAAGATTGTGTTATGCTAATGATTCACAGCTGCCATAAAAAAATTTTGACTGTATGGTGTAGTCAAGTTTTGCTAAATGCTGCTAACACAAAACAAAGACAGTGTGGAGGGATGGACGTTATGCAGTCAGCATTGACCTGTGTTTTGTATCAAAAGCAGTGAACTTATTCCAGGTTTACATTTTGTAAAGGTATTCTGAACTCTGAGACTTTAGGTTTGCAATTTTTCAGGGTCAAAAGAACTCTCTAGAAAAAGTTTATCTATAGAGGGTAAATGAATTCTGTATAATTTCATTACTGTTGAATTTTCCAATCTGGTACTACTCTGGGATTTATTTAAATTTTTCACCTTGTGATAGCCATTTAATCTCTGCATATCTCAGAAACAGCATAGATATGGCCTCAGGACTCCTTTTCTGCTTATGGGTTTCTGAAGTAGGGGAAAAATTAGTATTCAACTTTTTCTGATTTTAAATATTAGCTTTTCAATAAAATAGTTATATTTTGATTATGGAGAAGTGTAATTCAGCATTCTTTTACAACATTTTAGTACTTTAAAACAGAAAATATTATGCTTCCCTGTGCTGCTGAATATTCTTAAATCAACATTTATGCTGACAGTGTCTGCCTCTTCTGTACATTTGGACAAATGATTTCACCTTTGTCTTACTTTTCAAGCCCTGAATAATGGAGGGGTTTTTTTTGCATCCTTCACTTTTTGCAATTAATGTATTTGAGAATTTCTGAGCTGGAAGACTGAAGAAAGGCTTTGAAGCAGTACACAAGTACGTTTTGCAGCTTTTCCTTATGTCCAATTTCAATGAATCACTTCAAAGTAAAGTAGTTAAAATACAAAACATATTTTATCTAGTTTCTCCTTAAGCTTTAGAAAACCTTACACTTAGAAAAGTTTTAGGAAAGCAGTTTACTAAAACATCATATCTGAGGCCATGTAGAATAGAGATTGTTGGAATATCTGTGTTCCAAAGGCTAATGATTTACCTTATGAAAGATGCAAATTTTCAGGATACACTCAGTGAGAAATCACATTTAGTATGCCAGTGATGACTTGAAATAGGTATATCACTGATTACTTGTAAAATGACAGCTATTGTTTAACTGATAAACATTTTACAGCTGTATGCTTATTTTAGGATGGATTAGAATGATCTTCAGCTTTTGATGTGGGTTCATGTCAAATTGTAAATCTAAGCAGTTTTTAACTCATGTTTGCTGTTGCACATTTAAAAATTAATACTCCTCCTACTCTCTGCTGACAGAGGAACACACTTATGTAGAGCTAAGTTACACCAGCAAATGCCCATTCAATTGCTATAAGCTAATGAATATCGACATTTAGCTGTCTTGCACGAAGTATTCTTCAGAGCACAATCCTGAAACTTGGTTGTTCCTTCCCTTTACACTCATTTTAAAACCATGGCAATCATTTTATGCTATGGTGATACTTGTTTGCATCATGGCAACAGAAAGTAGCACTTAGTGTGCGGCTTTGCCAAATACTCTGTTTTACATAATATAGTGAGGAAAGAAACAGGATTTAACCATTTATTCAAAATATTTACAAACAATTCCAGCATTCTAATTTTATGTAAATTTACCTAGGTATATAAAAATAAATTTAAAGGTATTTTAGCTCTTTGTGAAACATTCAATTTCTTCCTGTGCAGAGGGATTCACTAGTCCTCCAGTGGTGAACATCATCTCATCATTGTCAGAAAAGAATTCCCAGTACAATCTATGCAACTGATTCAGTATCTGAAGTTTCAGAATATTTAACTTCTAGAAGTAATTGGTTTTTCTTTACTTAGACCACAACCACTATCAGGCATGTAGGATGCGCCTCATATTAACAGAAAGTTGAGTTTGTATTTTGTTTAAAGGCATTACGGATCTTTTTTAATGTTCAGTGATTAACATCCATTGCAAAGTGATGGATGCACATTGCCAGATATTATTTTCACAGTGAATACTGCTAAAAAGATAATTTTGGTTTTTCAAAGATTACTGAATTTGTCCTTTCAAAAATCAGATAACTTATAAACTTGGAGTTGAAAGCCAGCTCTTGCTATAATTGCCATTATGAGCAGTTTTCTATTACCTTTTTGGCATATCTTGTGTTTAGATTGTGTATGGGAAGGAGAACTTAGACACAGACATGCTCAGTGTGAAACTCTTCTGCCCATGCAAGGCTGTTTATTAATGTTTTTGTTTCAGTCTAGCTCTTCTCTGTTCTGCCCAGAACAGACTTTGATAATGTGTATCAAACATTAATAGTCACATTCTATCTCCCTTTAATTTCTAAACTCCTTAGCTTATCTAACAAAATTCCTTCTGTTCCTTTTCTCCTAAGTCTGCCCTGGACCCCTTGGCATTCCACCAACACTCTATGGTAATACACTCTCACTGGTTGCGCCTCCAAAAGTCTTCTCCAGACTCATTCTTCCTCATGTTGTTCCTACCTTTGATACTATATGTTTCTTCTGTAAAATCTTGTTCTCCTTGTACTTTCACAATGAAATCTGCCTGAGCTTTATCTCCTGGTTTTATGGCCTCTCTTTCCTTGTGGATTGTCTTTTTACTTTTGCAGACCTCAGGACTTGATACCCTCTTCAATTTTCTGCAGACCTTTTCTTATCTTTTTTATCTCATCTGTTCACACAACTTCAGCTGCTCCTTTGTGCCAATGCGCCTTGCGAAAGTCCACTTTTTTGCCTGATTTCCCTTTACCCAGCTCAAATGTCAGATGTCGTCTGTGACCTTTTCTTTTGAATGTCTCATTCTAAATACAAACTTAACAGAATTTTTTTCTGCTTTTCTTCTGTATAAAAGTTTCCAGTGAAATCAGCCCTATCAGCCAACGGGAAGAGCAGACTTTGTCCTAAGACTTTCATATAAGAAAAAGGCAAAAACACATGCCTGAGAAGTTTGGCAGCAACTCTCATATGGCTTCTTTGGTTTGGTTTGGTTTGGTTTTTTTAAGTTAATTTACCATCCTCCTCCCCCACCCCCACACCCATTTTAATTGCAATGTTCTTAGAGGCCTCAACTTTTCAGTATCAGTAATTTGCTTTCAACAGTACATGTTTCCCCTACCTGTAAGTTTATTGTAGAAATACACTCTGCTTTCCATCTGCCTAATAATACCTATAATCATTTACTGTTGTGAAAAGCAACTCAACAGCTTTTCTTCCTAAACTTGGGCTCTTTAAACTGAAAATACCAGACTCCATGTCTGGACTCCAGTATGGTATGGCTGGGTCAGTGTTTTTTCATTTCTGCATAGGTACTTTCCATAATACACTTGGACACGTGCTGGAAGTTAGTGAGATTACAAGAATCCAGGTAGGGAAATAAGAAATTAAATTAGTCTGTGACTACTTGTAAATCTCTACTCTTGTATGCAAGTATGTAACAATTTGGGTTATGTAGATATAGAATTCTACTGTTATAATCACTGCTAAAATTCCTCTGTTGAATTTGACTCATTCCAAAAGTTTCCCTTAGCCTTCATTGTTAATCTATTTGTTGTTTTTTTCTTTGAGAAAATTTTTAGCTCTTTGTTTGAAAACTATTATCTTTGGACAGATTTTCTCAACTTCATTCCAGCATTATTATAAAAATGTGTGCAATAGATAGTAACCACAGAATCACACAACAGTTGAGGTGGGAAGGCATCTCTGGAGTTTGTCTACTCCAGTGCCCCCTTAGAACAGGTTGCCCAGGACCATGTCCAGATGTGTGCTGAATATCATGAAGGATGTAGACTCCACAACTTCTCTGGGCAGCCTGTTCCAGTGTTTGACCACTCACAAACTAAAAAAGCTTTTTCTTATATTTAAGCAGAACTTCATGTATTTAATTTTTGTGCCCATTGCATCTCGTCCTTTCACGGGGCACCGCTGAGAAGATTCTGGCTTTGTCTTCTTTACCTCTCCCTGTCACGTATTTGTACACATTGATAAGATCCCCCCCTGAAGCTTGTCTGCTCCAGGCTGAACAGTCCCAGCTCTCTCAGCCTCTCCTATGTCAGGTGTTTCAAACACCTAATCGTCTTTGTGGCTCTTTACTGGATTTGCTCTAGTATGTCCATGTTTCTCTCATACTGAAGAGCCCAGACCTGGACCCAGCACCGCAGATGTGTCTCACCAGTGTAGTAAAGGGGAAGGATCACGTCCCTCAGCCTGCTGCCAGCACTCTTCCCAATGCAGAGTGCTATGCTGTTGGCCTTTGCCGCAAGAGCACATTGCTGGCTCATGTTAAACTTGGTGTCTACCAGGACGTTTGGGTCCTTGCCTGGCAATCTGCTTGTCAGCTGGTTGGCCCCAGCCTGTCCTAGTGCATGGGTTTATTTCTCCCAGGTGCAGGATATTGCACCTTCCTTTGTTGAACTCCGTGAGGTCCTGTTGGCTCATTTCTCCAGCCTGTCAAGGTCCCTCTCAACCTTCTTGCAGCACAAACATGTAATGTAACAATTCCTCGCTCCCAGACAGTATCATCTGCAAACTGGCCGAGAGTGCACTCTTTCCCATTTTCTAGGTCATTAATGAAGAAGTTAAACAGTCATAACATCAATCCCCCAGTCATAATGCTATTGAGTGGCTTGCAGCTGGACTTCCTTCTGCGGATCACAACCCTCTGATCCCAGTGGTTCAGCCAATTGTCAGTCCACCTCACCACTTCCTCACTTGTTTGTTGGTCATCATCTTCTCCCCATATTGCTCCTAGTTTGAAGGCCTCCTTGCCAGGTTGGCCTGCCTGTTGGCAAAGACGCTTTTACCCCAGCAATAATGTGAATTAAAAACTGGATTACACCCTTTCCTACCACAGATTAAGCTAAGCTGCAGTGTTATGGTTTAACTGGTTAGCTTTTTCTGGCTTCTTATTAATCCTTAGATCTACATGAATTTCTAAGAAAACAGATTTATTTTGATTATACATCATTTGTTGGGGGGAAGGGTTGTTCTTTTCCATGTGCCAGAAGTGAAATACCATGTGCCAAACGTTTTGCATTCCAGATTTTTATGTAAAAAAAGTCTGTTGGTGGCAGGGATGGGCTCTTCTTCTAAGAAATTCTGCAGCGTGCACTTTGATTTATTCTGCTTAATTACTGTCTCAGCTACTTCATGATTGCTCAAGCTACAGCAGTGAATATTCAGGGCACAACTTTTCATTTTAAAGCTCCTTACACCTGTCAGGAGTCAGGATATTGAGAGGGGGACATACAGTCACTTAGATGTACAGTATTCAAAGCAGATAAAATTGTTTCAGGATGCATGGGGCACCATGCAGTTCTGTCGATGGAGGAGGTGGGATAGAAGCACAGTTTTACCCCAACTTTCCCATTGCCCAAAGGAAGAACATATTGAGGAGGCCTTTATTCTGCAATGACTCAGTTACATCTTCTCCAGGATGACTTTGCTCCTGGCTGACCATCAAGTAGGAATGGTCTGTGTCTCTTTTGCCCTCAGTAAAGAGAAACTGCTTCCTCCTGGTCAGTGCACGAGAGTGTAAACACAGGGGACAAAAACAGAGCTGCCTTTCTACTCCCTGTTCCTGCAGATATATGTGAGCACATAGCTGCTCTCACTCTTCCCTTTCCACCTTCTTATGCAAGGAAATAAATTGTATTTGAGCCTTGAATCTTTAAAGATATATCAATCTTTATGGTCATTGCTTTAGCTTTTTACCAAGTGTTAAATGTGGCAGTTCCATTCCAGCAACTCTCAGAGAGGCACAGGGTATGTTCTGGAGATGAGGGGAAAGTGTTCTTTGTGGTATATCAGGAGTGAAAATGAAAAAAAGAAAAGCAAACTCTGATTCTTGAGCAAATGCAGAAGAGCAGACTGTATTCTGGGATATCCTGGAAGGGTGAGAGAATTTATGCATTTGCAACCAAATAGTTCATTGACTCACCAGTTCCTAGATAAACTCATGCAATCACCTCTAGATTTTCCTTAGAAACCACGTTATGAAATTAGGGGGGGCAGGGCGAAGTTGTTTTGTTTTGTTTTGTTTTTCATTTTGGTGCTTTTCTGTTTGTTGGACTAGGTTGATGGCAGACTTAGTGGAAAACACCTTCAGATTTTCCTTTTAGAGTTTGCTAGCTCAAACATATAAGACCAACAACAGAAAGCATGGAAGAAATGGAGAATATGTTTAGTATGTGTGTTGCCAATTAGAAGAGCTCTTCAGAGTTGTGTGTGGTAGGTGGTTTTTTGAGGGGCAGAGGGAGGGGTTTTTGAGGAGGTAGAGTGTTTGCAAACTTTTGTACATAAATGTCTTATTTCTACGGAAAAAATCTGAAAAGGAAGAAATGTCTTTAAAGACTTTCACAGGCCTAGACACAGCCTGGTGTCTTAGATTTTATTAGGTAAGAGACCATGAGGACTAGAATGCATATTGCATATGTACTTTGTGTTCAGAAACACAAATAAGGGGACTTGGACCATTTGCAGAATTCACCTGTAATTGCAGTTATACTGAGTGTAGTTCATGCTGTAGCTCCTCAGAGCAACTCTGAGGTCCTATAAAGACTCCGCAAATAAGACCTATTACAGGTGAGTTTTGCCTAGCTGTAGCAAAGACAGTTTTACAACTGCCAACCATCCATNAAATATACAATTGTATAATTAAGGTTGTAAAACAGTTTTAGTTTATGACCAGTCACTTTCATAGTCTGCATCTTATTCCTTGAGAGATAATCAGAGATACTTTCTGGCTGTTTCAATGACCACATGAAACATATACACAGATATTATAGGTTTTTGAACTGATATATGTCTCATCTCTTTAAATTAAATTTTTTTTAAAAGTTATTTTTCCCCCATTTTAACTCTGGAGAAATTGCACTGACCACAAAACATTTTTATAGGCGACTGATCTGGTTCTGAATTGTAGATAAATATGTTGAGAAAACAAGTCTTCATTTTCAAAGCACTTGCTTTCATTACAACATAGAAATTACTCAGGTATATATATTCCTATTTTCACTTAAGTGAGCAAGGTTATATTTTACCGTCAACTTCCGTGCAAATCTTTTTAATTAATTTGTGCAAAGATCAATGATTGTGAAATTATGATCATCTCAGACTACAAATAGCCTTCCTCAAATATTCTGGAGGATGAAATACCAGTAAATAAAGTATGTGATTGCATTAATGGAATTAATGGAAAAAAGAAAACCTTTAAGTTCAGTGAGATTATGTCCTTAAATACTACATCCTTGCACAGAAAGACAGACGTTAACACTTGCTGAAGTCAATGAAAAGTTCACAGTGACTTAAATAATTGGAAATAATTTAAGCTCTAGGGTTTTTTTTTAATATTTCAAATAGTCTCTGTATTATTACAGTTATGTTTTTGTTCATAATGATAAATGAGCATATCACTTTGCCATGAGCTATCACTCACTGTGGGAAATACAACCTGTTCCAGGAAATAAAAGCCACATCAAAAAATAGCTGAAAGAATAAGTGATGACCCAGCTGTAAAGTCAACACTACATTTTGTTCTGTAAGAACTACATATGACCACTTACTTCAGTTAAATCGATAGACATGTTTCAAATTTGGTGGCATAATAAAAATGACAATTTTCTCCCTTGTGAGATGACTTTCTCTAGTGTGTAGTAATAAGCTAGTAAATAAACTATTTTTACACAATTATGAAATACTTATTTTTAAGTGGGAATATTTTACTTCGTTATAAAAGATTCTGTAACTTTTTAGGTAAAACCTGGGAGAAGGCAGTAATATTAATAAATGGGAAAATAGCTTAAAGTTAATTCACCTTCAGAGTTGTTTTGCTGAATCTCAGTTTATTAGAAGTAGTTGAAGAAAGCTGTGTCTACTTGGATTTTTTTTTTTCAATTCTGAATTTTATGAGATAGGCCCAAATACTGGTATCTAAAAAAGAATGTTTATTTATTTATTTATTTAGGAGTGTACACCCATCAGCCACGAAAATGGAGGTGGAGAAAGGTCCCTTCTTCTGGTCTTTGTGTGTCTTTTCCCCCCTACCTTTTTTTTCTTAATGATGGAAGAATCAGCAGCCCAAAATGTGGTTAAGGATTTCTTATCTCATAAGCATACCACTGTTTAAAATCTTTCTGATCCATGAAACAGTGGTAGTAATGTTTACTATTGCTTCTTTTCTCTGCCTGTTCAAAGCTAAATTTTCTCTGAAGGCACAATATTAAAATGATGAAAATCATACAATTGATTCTGTGTAAAATTGGTCCCTTTAGAAAATATTCCGTAATAATGTTTACAGTTTTTCAGCTGGTATGTGCACTAAGTGCATTTTCTTTTTGAATCAGCTAATCATATAACAGAATAAAAAAGTCATTAGAGGCTATCCTGGATCTACCGTACAGCTAATAGTTCTGTGAATATTTGGTTGTTGTTGACAGAAAGAATGTGTCACGCAACCAATAGACCTCCTGCAGCCTATCGTCCATGGTAGTGTTTTTATTCTGTCATTAATACCAAATCAGGCTTTTATCAGTTTTCTCTTTATTGACAACTGCTGGTGTGCTGTTCCCTAGAAAATAATATCTGAAAGTTAGCTAAAGGTTTTAAAAAGCCTAGAAAAATTCATACCAGCCTTCCATACAATATGTTTTTGAAGGCTTTTTTATGTTCATTCAGAATCTTTTTGTATTGCTTTACCCCAATTTTTGCCTTCGGAATTTACTTGGGGGTTTGGGTTGGCTTTTTTTTTGAGGACTGCCTATGAAATGTATTTTGCATTAACAATACTGGATGTGATTAAATACCATTGTGTTTCCTGTAGACATCATTGTATTTATTTTATGGCATGTGGGCTATTCATGGGTGTCTATGCAAAGATCACAATTTCTGCTGTGGTTTTCCTTACCTTATGATGCAAGTGATGCGGGTTGCTCAAGACTTGTATTAAAAGGACGAGAAATCTTGATTGCAATTCTTACAGGAAGCCTTTTAGAGGCAGAATTATAAGATTAGTAAATGATTGAGAAATTCTTTAATAAGTGGTTCATTGAATCCAGGATCAAAAAGGAACCGTTCAGTACTTATAAGATATCCCAGGTAACAACATCTCACTGTGCCAAGTGGCTGGGTTATGACACCCTAGAAAAATAAACAGGAAAGTTAATGAGGGAGGTTTATTTCCCTGCCTGATTTCAGAATACAGCAGTAGGAGAGATCATGCAGGCACGTGAATTTGCCACTCCCTCTGTGTTTTGAGGAGGGAAGGCTCCAACAGGCAGTAGTTTGAAGTCACAGTGTTAGCCCGGTTACTACCCCTTTTCACAGTGCTCCAGTGTGTACACGGAGCAGCATCATGAATGTCGTCAAGTCTGTCCATATCTGGATACTTCTTAGTAATGAAGAAAGTTCATTTGTCCTGTTCTAACATTTTTTTATTGTTCAAAAGGAAATCTAGTTCATACATTCAGAAGGATATTATTTCTATAACAAATTTTCTTAGGTGAGAGCTGGCATTACCTGCTGTTTCATCTCATGATTGACTTTAGCTTTGTAAACAATGAAATAAATAAAAATGACCTTAGCTACTCTGCCAACTTATCCAGTCCTCTGAGTAATTTTATCTATTTATTCCTCATACTTGCTCCTGGACCTCAAAAGAGCTAAGAAGAAGTAATCTCATTATTTTATGCAAACCTATTTATAAAAGTATACACTACACTATTAAATAAACCTAAAAAATATAATTTTTCCAGATAGCAGGCACTTTAGTGTTCACTGTCTATGTAAATCTGAAGCCATCTGATTGTAGCTCACTGCTTTTCTTCAGAACTCTTCCTTGCAAAGTGTTTAAAGACAGCTATATCTATACTATCTTTCCTATTTTTGCCCATGTGGACAGTCAGGTTTGCTGCATGTCATGACTTGAGATGGTCATATTTATACTGTTTGAAGAGGATAGTCAATGTGTCTGAATCAATCTTACCATAAGCCTAACAGCCCCACCTGGCAAGTGAACAGGACAGCAGTGGCAATCAAGTAGTTGGGGCTGGAATATAACCTTGAGCATGGAACTAACATTGTGAAAATGTGAAAAAGCAGTGAACAGTTATGGTCTTGGCCGTAGTGGTGAACTCTATCTTTTCCATGGCTACTGTACTCAAAGGAGTGAAAAAAATTGCAGGAATACTGCTGAGAGGTCGAAGTCTGCAGCCTGACAGTCTTTAGGATAACTCTGTCCCATTGTTTTTTGGTAGAACTACTTTCTGTGAATAAAGTTACTCAGGTGTGCATGTGTTTCCAGGACTAAACCCTCTGACTACTTTACCTCACCCCTTTCTACCTCATTCACATATTGTCAGTATATTGTGTTCTGGGTTAAATTTGAGAGGTGCTGGTTTCTTTTACTCATTCTCTAACTTTATGACTGCTTAGGTAAAAACAGATAAATGTCTTGGATTTTCCTATGTAACATGAATGAAATGCTAGATATTAATTTTCTCTTTCATGTCCATGCACAGTTGTATAGAAAACTCTCTGTGGTTATGATCCATGATCAGACTGGGAGATGATTCTGTAAAAGAGCATGTTGAGCATTTAATCACACCAGAGGTAAATCTAGGTAGTGGTTTTAATTAATGCATATTCTGTTGTGATAATGCATAACCTGAGGAAAAAGTGAAGGCAGTTCTTTCGAAGGGATGCAAATTAATGCTGTGAAAAATGAGGAAAAGTACCGAGGCTGAGACATTATTTGTCAATAATGTACAGCCTTTCTGGCCAGAGCAGGTTAGCTTATTTCGGTATTTGGAAAGAGATGCATTTCATGGTCTCTCATGCCACAGCTTGTCTGCTATGGAGTGAGCATAATGCTTCTGTGTCACGTCAAAATTACTCGGTGTAGACAGCTTGAGTCCACTGCACTAGATCATGGTGGTTCTGCTTGTATGTGATGGATTTACTTTCCAAGGAAGCTCCTATATCTGCACAGTTACAGCCAAGCACAGGGCTGGAAACCTAGAACAAGAGCAGGGTGGTATTTAGGTGCAGCTCGCTTGTGCCTGTGGGAGAGTTCCTGGGCCATGAGCCAGTTCCTGTCACCCTCTCAGCTGTCCTGAGAAGGAAGGTCCCCAGGAGCTGGCAGGCTGCAAAGGGCTCCCTTGACCATGTGTTGAGTACCCCTCCTCCAGGTCTGGCTCTGCCTCAGGAAGGACTTGTGATATCTTTTATTTGTTACCACCTGAACTTCATGACTGAAAGAACAGTATGAGTCTTATCTCGCATTTGATGATTAAACACTTTATTTTTACATTTCAAGGATTTAAATGTATCATACTTTATCTAGGGAATGAGAACATTATAAACCATAAAGTATTCAGGGCTATATCCAATGCTATGATCTGGCTGCTCTGATGTGCTTTGAAGGAGAGCAGACATAGATTTGGTTTTAATTCTGAGTTTATGTTCTTTTGCACTGCTAGGGCAGCATATACCTAGTAGAACTTATCAGAAGATGTTGGGTTTTATTTTTCTGATTTATACCTAAGGAGTAGATATATTTTTTTTCCAAAGGAACAAGGAAAGAGTTAAGCCTCCACTTTCTATTAAGTGGAAGATTGATGCCTCGTGTTCTTAGAAAAACACAAACAGAAAAGTCAACAGTTACAAAGGCATTTGTGTCTGATTGTGCTTTTTTTACTGCAACTTTCCCTTACAAGATTGTAAGAAGTCTTGAGCTGTTATGAGACTAATGTTAAGATTGGCAAAGAGGTGTCGTTAGTTTCTTTTCTTAGAAAAGACTTCTGAGATTGCCGTGTGTGATGGTTGTGGTGCTATACCTAATCTCATTTGAAAGAAAAAACAACACAGAAGGACAGCAAGAAGAGTTAAAAAATGTATTACCACTTTTCTGATCAAAGAAAAGGGGAGTTAAGACTAAATTGCAAAACATCCTTCTTAAGGGCTATTTTGGGGGGGGGATTACCATCACACAGGAAGGGGTGTGTGGAAGCACCAGGAGATAGGGCCCCAAATCTGAGCTTTTTTTATAACAATGATTTCTCACAGTATCTGGGGAGATGAGAAATCCTTTTGATTTTAAGCACAGGCTAAAAATAAAACAGCGGTATTTAAAGTGACTTTCTGCTTATGGTTGGATTTACTATTGTATCTTTTTGCTAAGATCAGCCATGGAAAAACAGAAGGAAGTCTGTCAGGTGCCTGACATTTTTTTAAGAATCAGAAAGAAACAGCTGGGTATTTATAAAAAATAAACTGTCTCCTTCAGAATAGTGATCTGTAAACTGAGTGTGACAGGAAAAGAACGAAGGTTACAGGCAATAATCACACACATACAAAGACACACCTGGGGAACAATGTAGTTTACTAAGGATGAGGGTTGCTTCTTTTCCTAAAGGCACTGGGAAGATCAGAAAGCAGGAGAATTCACAAATGTAATTCATTGATTTATGTTATAAGTTATTGACACATGCTCCAGTGATGGCATTGTCTGATGGCATCTTATCTGCATAGGCGACTCGCATTTTTTTCACTGCTAATAACCTCAATAAAAAATCTTTACTATTTCTGTTTAAAAAGAAAAATATTATTACTTTGTAATGAATGTCACACTTTCCTTTTTTATCTGTGCTTTGCTGTCTCTAGGAGTTGAGTGACTTCCAATATTAACACAGAGGTAGCATTAATCCCTTGCAAATAGTGAAATCAGCAGGTGATAGAAGTCACTTGCTCTGCAAATATGCAACTAGTATGATTCTAAGTGCCATATCAAACCCCACAGCCTGAGCAGGTTAATAAGTACAGAATTCTTAGTGGCTGGAATGCTAAACCTGCATAGGAGAGATAGGATCCATCTAAAGCAAAACATTATCAGGCTGCTGGCACATGAATTTTAAAATCTTATCAGGAACTTGTTTTTATTTAAAGAGTGGACAGAAAATGAAAAAGCAGTGTCATTAAATACATAGGAAAAAAGAAACTTTAACTGAACATGTGTACGTTGACTGTCTCCGTAGTAATTATTACCATTCTGGAAAGAGGTGGAGTTGCGGGCAGCTTTCAGCTCAGTGCTCAGCAGGTAAGAAAAGGCAAATCTGAGGTTAGGAGCTATTAAGAAAAAAACTGAAGGCATTATTACGCTATTGTATCAGGCGATTTTGTATCCATGTCTTGAATGTTGCATGTTATTCTGGAAAAAGGAGCTACTAAAAGGATATATTTAAAAAGACATGGGAGATCTAGGAGGGGTAAAGAGAAGGCATTCAAAACTGACCAGAGATAGAGAGCTCCACTTCCACACAGGAAAAGTCTTGTATTGCTGGGGATGCTGAAAGTACTCAAAGAAACTCTACCTGAAGGCACCGTATACTGGTTCAGTGTGAGTCTCGCAATACATCACCGAGGCTGTTATACCTACCACCTGCGAGGATGGACCATCCTGTGCTTTGTAGGCTAAGGACATGGAGACGTAATAGATATGAGACATGGTGAGGATGAAGCCTTTAGCTAAAGAGTCCTGAAAACGTTGCTGGCCAGAAACTTTTGTGGGTATTTGCACACTTTCTCAGCCTGCCTCATAGCAGGTCTGAAGCATATTTTATTGACTACCTTGGGAAGCAAGAGAAAACTGAATGGCCTCATCTAACATGGCAGTTTAGGTTTAGAAAGGGAAGAAAGAGATGTCTGTAAATAGTTTTAAAGAGAATTTCAGTCATATGACAAAAACTACTACAGCTATCCAATACCACAGTGGAGATCTGATTCAATAGACTTAAATTCATTTTTACTCAGAGAAGCAGATAAACACGCTGCTCTCACCCAGCATTTCAGTACACTTTTAAAATATAGTTTGAGTTTTAAATGGTTTGATGATTGAGAGATGAAAGTTTAAAAAAAAAATGTTCATTTAGTTGAGTATTTTCTGAAACAGTCCCTTCTGTTTTACCTTTCTTTATTGTAACTGGCACCTGTATGTGTTGTAGCTCTTTAAACCACCTGCAGTTACCCAAGTTGGAGGTGGGGAATTATGGGCCTTCTCCATCTGCCTCCCACAGATTTCCAGGAGCTATCTGGTTTTGCAATGCAAAGTTATTTCTTTCTCTTTTTTTTTTTTTCCTTTTTTTTTTTTTCCCCCTTCTCCTCCTTACTGACATGTAAAACATCCTCAACTGGAGAGGGCTCTTGCATGAATTACGTGAAACATTCTTCACTGAGAAGTTTGGAAAGTTTTGTTTCCTACACTTTTTTGTTATGTATGGTTTTGTGTTGTAGAGCCAAAAATACATCAGTCTTCTATAATTCAAATCTTTCTTGCTTTTCTAGGCAGGTTTCAAGAAGTAGTTTTTTTTCTCATTGTTAATTTCTGGCTGTGCTAATTGGGTTTTGGGTTTTTTTCCCCCCTTAATTTATATGCATTGAATTGAATTTAATTAAATCTGTTTGACAGACAGCTTCTTCCTTTATTCCCATAATTCCTTTTTTCTTAATCCCAACACATCACAAAATGTCTGCTTTCATTTACCCTGGCATCAATTCACTGTAATTCCATCAGAGCTACTGGAGTTACTTTGAATTTACTGCTGTATAAGCAAGAACAAAATTTGATCCCATGATTGACAATTAGAGACATCTGAATGGAGGGAAAAAACACAAACCTTTCCAAAACAGTGTTCAGTCTTTACTCTTAATGGATTTCATGTCACTAAGGAATATGTCAAGTGATTATGCCAGTGACCATGTGGTGGGAAAAGAAATCTAAACACGTGAATATAAGAATTGGATATTACTAATGAGCAAGCTTGCAAATTAGCATATTCTGACATAATGGAAGCCTAGTACAAGTCAGATTGTTTGTTTTTAAAAAGTACACCACAAGGACACTTTAAGTGGCTACTCCTAGCCATGCTTGCCTCTGGTTGGTAATCACTATTTCATTTTCTGAAACAGTAAAGAGTACATTTTTCTTATCTGTGAAATCGTATGTTGCAATTAATTGCTTCTGAGTTGTGTGAAGGCATTTGACAATTAAAACTTTACAGTGATGTTTATTTGCCCTTCAGGGGAGGGATTTTGTTTTCTTAACTGCAAAAGATTAAGCAAAACTAAGAAAAGGTGTGTATAATCTTTACATCCAGCCCTGTTTCTACCAAAGTCTAAAATGTCAGTAGTTCAGCTCCCAAAGGTTCAAGTGCCATTTCCTGATGTTTAATGGACTCTCACTTCTGTTCTGCAGAAAAATGGAAAGGAAGAGGAAGAGCAGGGTCACATTTTGAGTCCGCGCGAAGACGGAGTAGAGCTGTCCTTTATCATATCTCTGGACATCTACAAAGAAGAGAGAAGAACAAATTAAAAATTAATAATGTAGGTGTAATTCTTCTCTTTTCCAAAAATGTACTCTTTTTATTGTCATTTATTTTTAAAAAAATGTGCTGTAAAAGGTCAGTGGGTACCTGAGAAATGCCCTAATCATAATTTTACGGTAACAAAAGGAATAAAGTGCAGTTCACTTAAGTGCAGTTCTGCCTACTATGGTTTTTGTTACACTTCATATAGCAAGAGAGTGCGTTTAGCCATACTGTAANATTCAAGGTTTTACTCTAGCTGAAAATCTCTATGCTGCGAAATTCCAGAAGGTCACACTTCATTTTGGTAACTTTTCATGTGAATGTCTCCAACTATCTTTTCATTTCCTAATTGAAGAAGTAATGTTTCTTTCTTTAAGTTACTTCTGTGTTCCCCTAGTAACTATAACTATAACTAACAAGTAAGTTCATAAACAGCCTGTGAATGTTGGAAAAACCAAATTGAACAGTAGACAAAATCAAAAAATATAGCAACAGAAAGACTTCCAAAGAAATATGCCCAGGAGAAAGAATAACTCTCCTGCTCTATAGAACTATGTTTCAGGAGAAAAGTTAATGCAGAGGAAAACTAGGGATGCATATGAAATCAGTATGTACATATAAAAATTTGCCAGAATAATATCTCAGAGCCTGTTCCAACAGTGAGATCATACAGTTATTAGAAGCAGGGGTAGCAAAAAGAACGTTTTTCTTAAAATCTCAGAACAGTATTTAGTTTCTTGTTTGTATATCATTAGCATCAAAAAGCTAAAAGCTTTGACAGAGCCACAAGAAGAAAATGGTCTTTTTGGTTTTTGTTTGTTTTTATGGTTAGGGGGAGGATGGAAGACAGACAATGGAAAAAGTAGCCAAAGGATATAGATCATGGACACCCTGAAAAGATGATCCACCACTGAGCATGTTCTTTTTATTGGTTACTGAAATTAAGCAGCAGTGCAGATACATCATCCTAGACATTATTACGTTAGAAATTAAAAGCAGAAAAAACTTGGTATAGATTAAGGACATGAAAATACACAGCTGGTATATGCCTCAAGGGGCATACAGTCCTTCAATTGAATGTAAATGTTAAATGTTAAAAAAGAAGGTTTAAAAGCTAAAAATATTTTAAAATGTTAAATTTTGAAAAAGTGTAAAAATAGTAAAAAAAAAAACCTGCAAAATATGACCAAGTCTTCCACTGATATTTTCATAGCACAGTAATATTTTTTAGGAACATGACTTTCAAATAACTTTCGGTGACTTTCCCGTACTGTCAAAATCCTAGTGCAGATGATATTATACTGGTTTAAAACATTTGTTGTCAGA
>WAAD01012461.1:0-38750 GCA_013389945.1 Fregata magnificens | reverse complement strand
GGCTCCGCACGGCTTCGCAGCCCTCCCGGCGGGCTGCAGCCCGCCGGGAGGGCTGCGAAGCCGTGCGGAGCCAGGAGCAACTCGGGCCCCCGCGGTGTACCGGGATGCACGGGGGCATTTCGCACCTCGCTCCCCCCCCTCCCCGGGGCCGGAGCGTGAGGACCGGGGAAAGTCCCGATGGGCTGCACGACGGGCATCCTTCACCTGATTCTGCCGTCTCCCGCGGGCAGCCCTCGCCTGCTGTTTATTTTGTTATCAAATCAATTAAGCTGCCGCTCTCGTATAAAACGGGGGCGGGAGGGGAAGGAGGAGGAGGGGGTTTGGAGTAAAACCGTGGCCACTCCTTTGCCATCGTCTCACCAAAGCAAAGAGCTCCTCCTGATGGAGAAATGTTTTCCTGCCGGATGGGAACACCCCACCCCCCCCCCTCCCCCGGCACGCAAGCGATTTCATTTTATTATTTAATTTTGTGCTACGTGGCTTTATGTTATACTATGTTATTGCTTTATTTTAATTTATTTTACTTTATCTGTCGGCGGTCCCTGCACCAGCAGCCACACCAGGCACCTGGTTCAAATGCTCTCGTGTGGTCTACTTCTCTGTCGCCATCACGTCTGGCCCCCTGATGCAATTGGGAGGCCTGGTCACACACTGACCCCGAAACGGTGGACCCTTCCTGTGCCGCGCGTAGGGGCCCAGCCCCGGTAACAGCGATGGTGCCCTGACAATACTTGGCACCTTGGAAGCGACATTTAGCAGATGCAGGATTTCTTGGCTTGACCCAAGGTCTCTTGCGATCTGCAGAAATCGGTGTCCTGGTCACTGGAAAGATTCACGGTGGCTCTCTGAGGCTATGGAATCAGCTCTTACGCAGGGTAATTTCTAACCTGTGCTCTAAGTTCATGTCCAGGATTACCTTAAAGTTTTTTTTTAAACTTAGGGTTTCTGTTAAATGAGCTAAACTGAACTGGGCAGCCAGTATAATCACAACTGCTATCTTTTGGGGAAACCTTGGCAGAAAAAGCCAAGTATTTGATGAGCAAAGAGATTCTCTCAGAGCCTTGTGGTTTGCTGGGAAGCGCTCCTCTGAACGCGGCGTCTGGCTGGAAGCATTGATCTGCCTGCCAGAGGAGAGTGCCTGGCCAGCCTGCCCTGCAAAGAGCAGGGCTGCCGGATTTCAAGCAGGGGCTTTTGCTCCTTCTGTTTAAATGACCTCTGCTCCTTACCTCTCTAGGTGCTGCCAGCGATTTAAGACTGTACCCTACTAAACAGTGATATATCATATTTGATTCTTTCATACTAGTGCAGAGAGGATCACGATCTCCCCAGTCACAGAATGCTATGGCTGGAAGAGAAGGTACTTACCCACTTCGCTCTCTCCTGGTCGATGTGATCTCACCAGGGGGATCAAGCCCTGTAACTGGGCTACTTTAATCCCAAGGTATGTTGCAAGATGGACCCTGGCTTCTCTTCCTACCCTGCCTTTCCCCAAGGTATAGGGCTGCTTACCCCAACAACCTCCCCCCCTTCTTTCACTCATTCGCTCCCTGGGAGCCACAGACACGGAGTGTCTTGGGGATCCCTTCTGCTTTGGCATGCCACTGGGGGAAGGAAGAGTTGTATGGAGGGTGCAGAGCTCCTGCGGCTCCCTGCTACTCAGACGGGGAAGGTATCTTGCAGGTCCAAGGAAAAGAGTGGGATCGCGGTGGGGGGAGTTCGGGGAAGGCTGAGAGGAGGTGGAGGTGCAGCAAGGCTGGGCATTGCAGAGCAAGGCGAGGCGACAGGGCAGCTCCCAGCAGGCGTAAGACGGGTATCGCTCGTGCCTGTATCGCGCCAGCTGGCACCTAGTCAGCAGGGCTCGTGAACGTTTTGAACTGTGATACCGCTGGGATAGCAATGCTCATCACAGATACTGACATCAGGAGAGAAACGGTGCTCTTGCTCCCTCCCCATGTTGTAAGTACTCTGAAGACAGAGTCCAGTGCACTGGACAGGTATCTTGTGGGAGACACTTTCAGAAGTAACCACTGATTGTGAAAACCTTAATTTCTGGGCACTCAGCTACACCCCGTAAGCAAAAGTGGGTGCACATGCAATCAGCAGCTATTAAAAAAAATACCCTAGCTTAATTCTGGTTGGCCAAAAATGGACAAAAATGCTAGGACACGCAGGCTAGGCGCAGTAGATGGAGGATGGTGAAAACTGTGAGCAGAAGGTGCACTTTAAGATATTTTCTACTGCTTCTGCATGATGAGTTTACCCATTTCAGAACAATTTACTTTGCTACCTTTGCTAACTACAGTTGATTTCTGTTGTTCAACCTACGACTGCACTCTCTCAGGCCGTCTGCTCCTCCTACCCAATCCTGCAGCAGCCCAGAGCTTCGCGAGGTGCTAGGGCCTTGTCCTAGCTAACGCACAGCGTAATGGCAAAAAAGCACTCTTACATATTCGCACCAAGATGGGGAGAGAAGTGGGAGGGGGAAAAACATAGTGAAGCCAATAGTTGTGACCTTAAGGTGTCAACAAAACAACAACTCGGAAAGAATGACAACAAAATACTATTTTGTTATGTTTTTGTGGTCACTTCTTACTGCCACTCTCGTCTTTTCTCAAAATTTACTGAAAAGAGCAAAAAAAAAAGGTGTCTCCCTTATACCAGGCACTATCAGAGCCATATAAGTAATCAATGATGTTGCCAGCGTAGTCCTCAGCCAGCTCTCGCAATCTGCGAGCGTGATTTCACCTTCTCCACATTACGTCAGCCACATCCACCACCCACAACCCACACGCCTCCTCCCTCCGTCCCCACACAAGCTGCGTAACCATAAGCTCAAACCATGTGGCATGGTTTGCAAGAGGAGCAATTGTGTGAATCGGCGGTGTCCTGTGAAGCAGCTGGGGTTCAGGGTATACAGTCTTAGCAGCTGGTGGAAGGGCGCTCTCTAAGAGGGTCGTGGATGATGCAAATCTTTTGTTTGCTTGTAAGTGGGAATCGATCGTAGGTGAGTTCATGGTTTTGGGAAGTTCTCACCTGCTCCCTGTGCTGAGCTAGGTGGTGCACCGAGGAAGTACGGTGTTGCATTTTGTTTTTTCGACAGGAGAGGTTTGCGCGCAGGTCAAAGGTTTTGAGTGGGAAGGGAGGGAGGAAGCCTGTGGGTTCTAGAAGCTGGTGGGGTGACGTGCCAAAGGTGAAACTACAGTTAAGGGCTTCAAAACATGAACGAAGGCTCGGCTAGGGGCTTCATGGCTTTCTAATGTTTTTGTTGGTGGGATGTGCCACGAGCAACTTTAACGGATTTTTAACAATATTTTTGGTTTGGTGGGATTTCTGTGCAAACATTGACAGATGGCATGGGTAGCTCATGTATTTTCATCTCTCTCCCATAGTGTCTTGCAAAGCCCTAAATCTTCACATATCACCTCGCTTTCTGTATGACCTCTTTATTTGACTCCCCTTCTCTGCCTCCTTTTCCAGACCATGTCCTGGATTAATTCTATGTTCTGTTGTTCCTAGAGCCCAGACTAACCCTTTCCCTCTGTTTTCTGACTCTTTGGTCAGCTCTTTCACTGCTCGTTTATACAGAATCACTGGAGATAGCCATATGACTTGATATGTATGGGCACCATGAAAAAAATAAAGGTGGCAAGGGAGAAGGGAAGGAGAAAGGGGATATGTATGGGATGGTAAGGAGGGGCAGCACGAGGAGGGGTGGTAAAGGTATTGAAATGTAGGTGGGGGCTTCTCTGTAACCTGCTCTGTGGGTCTGCAGGACTGACAAGCTCCAAGGGGGAGGGACATGTGAGAAAACTGGCTCCACAGCCAGTCTGGACCTGAGCAGGAAGAAATGGAGGAACTGCGTGCTGACAAAGCCTAGGCAGTCCCTCTCCCCTGACCAACTCTCATTTAAGCTCTCCCTTCCTTTCCATGCTGCCCCACACAACCCCACCGCTGCAGCTGCGCTGCATCCCCTCTGCCCTTGCCAGCCGAGCTGAACGTGCTGCAGCTCACCAATATGCTGGGGGGAGAGACCGAGGGAGCAGAAACAGGGCTGAGTTCCTGGGGAGAGGGTAAAAGCCTGTACCCCCGCAGGGGCAGCCCTCAGAGGGAGCCCCTCGCTCTTGCCTCAGCTTTGTGGTGCAGTCAGGGCTGGTGCGCACTGGCACAGAGGTGCAGCTCGCTTGGCACAAGCTGAGTGCAGAAGAGTGGAAGGTGACACGGACGAGACATCCGCAAGGAGAGCTGCTCAAGTGCTGCTGATCTGGTGCAGTACCTCAGGGCCCGGGGCCAGGCTTAGCCCTTTCCTTCTCTACTGCAGAGACGCTGGAGCACTTGGGGCTTAGCAGGGCTTAACCACTTACACACGTCCAGTGCTCAGCCACTTGCTCGTCACATCATGTGTGTACGCACGCATGCATATTCCACTCATCTCACTCCCCTGTCACCTTGAAAATCCACCCCCATAATTTCTATTATCAGATGAGCAATGCAAGAGGCAGAAGGCTTTTAACCCCACATCGCTGGCAAACCCAGCCAGTCCCGTTGGCTAAACTCAGCATAACTCGGATCTGCCGCCTGGAGCAGGAGGAATGATTTCCGGTGCCTGAGATTTCCAAGGGACAGAGCAACAGAAACCTGGAGGTGCCATCGGATCTTCCATCTGTAAAGTTTGGTATTTACAATTATTCGGAAATAAATGTGAAAGAAAATGAGCAACATTTAGAAATTAGTAGATATGCCATAAAACAATGTGTTAACCCCTCCCTGCCTTATGCGAGAGCTAGTCTCTAAAATCTGGAGACTAAATTAAATCACGAAAGTTTGATACAGAGGGATTTGATTCCTGTTTTGGCTGCAAATTCCAAACCAGCTTTATCTATGGCCTCAATACTGACATCCTCCCTTTTATTGGATTGAGCACAGTTCATTTTAGCTAGCACGCACACCAGCTTCCCCTGATGCGAATCCCTGCCGTACAAAATCACTGACATCCCTTTGAAACACGACAGAAAGTGTTTGGTCACTGCTTGCGAGCAGAGGAGGTATTTCAAACGGAGAATATGACTGAAAATGGGACATGGAAAAGGAAGGATTTAATATTTAAACCAGGCTCTGAATCCCTCCAATTACAGAGGCACCGGGAGCAAGATTCGGCACTTGCTTTGCACCGTCATATGCACTTCTGGAATTACAGTGACTTTTTTGTGGTGCAATCCAGAAGAGGAACTGATCCAAGCTTTCGAGCAACAGGCTGTACGCTATCATCATCACAGGGTGGCTGGTTTGTTTATTCAGCTCCTAATGGAGGTGATGGATTAGCCACTCTTTTTGCACCTACTGATGCTAAAAATGTTTCTGGCCTCACCTTAGAGGAAGAAACTGTGTATTTGCCTCCATCTTCAGTGTTTTGAATCACATGGCCAGAGCCAGACAGAACACAGGTGAAAGCCAAATTACAATAATGTAAACGTTTATGACCAATCATTGGGGTAACCTGTTTGCCTCCCTCTTGATAGCTTAATGTTGCTATAGACCTTAGCCTGTACGGGACAGGTAAGAAGGCTGGCAGGGCTTAGTTAAGCATTGTTTTAAATGCCAGGTTCAAAAAAATGTGAAATTTCACCAGGCTGTGGAAGATTGGGCTCTCCTTTGTCAGCAATTCTTACTGGAGAAAAACTTTAATGGTATTCATGTCTAAAAATACTTTAAAACCTGCTTCTTGGGGAAGAAGACACCAGGCGCCTGACCACAACAGTGAATTGCTGTCAGTGACACAGCCTATGCGTATTTAGGGGACCCAGCTTTGCCCTCTCCTTGACAGGATAGTGGGTTGCCTTGGGGTTCATCTGCTCATATTGCTGTCATCTGTCATGACATACTCATATGGGACCCAGCTGCTGAAGCTTACACTAAGGAAGAAAAAAAGTAAAAATAATTGGTTGATGTTCATGTGGTTCCTTAGGCTACACCTGCACAGTCCTTTTCAGGGCTCGCTATTTGAAGAATCATTAACCTTACATATATATGCTGTCCTATATCTTAAGTAATATGCTCTTCTACTGTTAACCTTTAAATAATGCAAGTGCAGAAAAACCTTTGTCACTATGGAGCACCTCCCAGTAAAATTTGGCTGCAGTTTAATATCAATACTAAAAGCATCATAACATTTTAGTAAACTTGTTTCTGAGGTGAGATTGATTCTCTTAGATTTGCTGGGAGATTAGCAATCTTTTCAACTCGAGACTTTTAGAAAGGCTCGTGGTTGGAGCCAGCAGTCTGAAGACGATGAAAGCTTTCATACCAGGGCCGAGCTTGTTCTGGGCCTGCCGCAAACTAGCCAAGACAAAAGAAAGTAAAATTGTGTCCCACCACAGGCATCTGCTTCAGACTCACTCCCTGCAACAGGGGCATTTGGGATCTCCTGGCAATGCAGCCATTGTCGTGATGGACCCTGCCTCCTCCGGTGCTGGGGGAGGAGAGGATACCCCCGTCCTGCCCTAGCCCCCCATGAAGGAGCAGTCTAAGGGCTCAGACCTCGGCAAGGAGCAGTGAGGATGTTGGTACTGCACTGTGTATAGGAGTCATCCTGGAGAAGAGAGGGGAGCACAGGCTCGGTAAAGCATACGGCAGTGGCCACTTCCCTCTGAAGTGGTCTCCCAAAAGGATTCGGGCTGAACGATGCTGGATCATTGCAGTAACAGCAATAACAAAGCAATGATCGTTGATTTGAGTTTCCCCAACACAGTGCTGGGCCTTAAATATTATCATTAACCTGGCTAATACAGTTATAGGGAAAATGAAGTGTGTACCCACCATCTTTCGTTTAAGAGATTGATTAAACTGAAACGGGTAGCTATGGAAATAGGTACAAGAGGATGCCTGTATGTATGATAGGTAAGAGAAACTACATGGACAGCCTCAGGGAAGTTGGCAAGCAAGCAGCGAGCATAGCACCACTTGTAGCAGGACTGAGAAAATGCTCAGGGAAAGTGCTCTGGGGTTAAAGTGCTTCCAGAAAAAAGTCAAAGCTGCAGGCAAAGAAATTGTATCCTCTTGCTTGATTCCTCCTGCATTCTAGGAATCAAGTGTTTGCAAATAAACAGGGCTGCACCAAAGAAATAACTCACTGTTTCCAATTTCTAATAGAAATGAATGCTACATTTTAGCCATGCTGCCCATCAAAAAGGGCAACTATGCATTGAAAAAGATGCAAAAATATAAACACATTTTCAAGGAATGA
Source organism: Fregata magnificens (assembly GCA_013389945.1). Lineage (NCBI taxonomy): Eukaryota > Metazoa > Chordata > Aves > Suliformes > Fregatidae > Fregata > Fregata magnificens. The sequence goes on along the minus strand of WAAD01012461.1, from coordinate 31,510 downwards.
AAATTGTCCATGTTCCTTTTTGATAACTCCCGAGCTGTGTTTTCTATGATACCTCGCCTCTGGTTCTGCGAGGAAAGAGCAGTAGAAAAATCTTGCAGGTTAGCGATATAGCAAAATGCCCTCATTTATGGTCTTTGAGGGCCAGGCTTGCGAACGCTGAGCCCCTGTCTATTCTAGAGAAGCGGCCTCGGAGTACTGCTAATGCCAGGTCCCTCAGAGCTAGCATAAGCTTCCGTGCACGCAGGGCTCTGGCTGCTGCTGGCTGTGCTCAGCGCTGCCTTGGCTCCCCTTGCTCCCAGTGGAGTTAGCACTGTCAGCAGCGTTGGCAGAGCCTCAGCTTGGGTTACGTGCTTAGGTGATATGCTCTGTATGTAGCGATATGCTATATGTGTACGGTATTTGCTTAGGCAGTACGTTACTAGTATTGGGAAAAGTTTAAGGGGGGGAAGGGAAAAAGCACGGTCCCTTAACATAGGGACTCACATACCAAAGGCTCTATAAAGGAAAGCCCCATATCCCCGAAACACAATTTCAGATCTATTGTTAGAGAGTAAAAAGGCAGTAATTACGATTGGAGACCAATTGCGCTCTATTGCCAGGGAAGATAATTCTCACCACAGATACACAGCTAGCTCTATTTTTATTCTATCGTTTCTCTTTTCAGCACGCTGAAAAACTCAGAGAAGAACAAGTGACAAACAGAATTCAGAGGTGTCCAAGTAAAGTTACTTTTGAGCAAAATGTAATCCATCAGGATACCATTTACAGTGTCTGTTTTAGTAAAAGTCCCCAAACTACAGTTCTTTGGAATTAAAATAAATATTGATCTAATGCATAATATAGGCAGCTGGTTTCTGGATTGTACTATGCTACCATCTATCACCGTAAGCAGTTTTTAATGTAAAAATGAAATATACATTCTGCTGCAGCTACTTATGTTTTGTACCAGGTTGCTTGCTTGTTTTTAACCATATTGTGTTAGATGGGGAACATGAATTGACTGTCAAAGGGCGGTGTCGTACATACATCTTTTACAACCACTAGCCTGAGTGGCTCCTTGTGTGAAATTGTATTAGATCAGACTGTATTGTGCTTGGTGCATGTCATCAGCGCCTACAAAACCAAGGCAGGCCATGGCCGGGCACCGGGACTCACTGAAGTGTGGTGCCAGAGCCCACAGGGGTGACACAGCCATTCGGGAGTCCTGACCCATTCGTTGCTGCACATCGACCAGGCAGCTCCAGCCCGGCGCCTGCCTGACTGCCACACAAGTTCAGTGACGTGCTCGAGTTCCATTGCGCTTGTTACCCCAGCTCATGCATTAGTAGGCTCTCGGATTTACCTTGGCATACCTAGGTTGAAAAAAAATGCTGAATAGGGTCACCCTAAACACATCCAAACATTATTTTCGGCCCAAGTGAAAATGCTCAACGTACAAAAAAGAAGCATCCCAAGGCAGAAAAGCTTAAGATGAACTAGAAATATACTTGTTGTGTGAGCTGAAATTTGTGTTTGTGTCAGCTGAGCTATCATTTGTTTCAGAATATAATAACCCATGATCCCAGCCCAGAAATAAAGAACATCAAAGTTTGTGCTCTCCGCAAGAATTTTTCTGTATATCCTGGCAGCTACCTGCAGGTTCCTATGGTGGAGCAGAGAAGACAAAAGATCTGTTCAGAGGGAGCCCTGGTTTCCTCCAGCATCAGCGTCTGGAGGGTACAGCGAGAGCAAGCCACAGCAGCACCAGCATTGCTGAGGCTCAGTGACATCTTCAGAGAGACGGGGCAGCAGCTTCAGAGAGCTGCACAATCAGCAGGACACCTACAGAAAACTTTCCAAAACTGCAGGTGAGAGACACTGGAGGCAGGTTTAGGTAACTGGGGATACCCAGGAACTGACAAGCATCTTGAAGGAGTCATCTGTGCCACCCTGCACATTTGGGAAACAAGCTTTCTTCAGTGTTTAGGACAATAACTGCAAGGGCACCTTCACAAATCTTCACAGACCCCTGAAGGCTGCTTTGCCTCTCTGGGTTAGAGAAATAACAACACTCTTATTTCACTGGATTTTTTTTTTAAGAGAAATGAAACATGTTTCTTCCTTTCCTGACTGGTACAGAAAGACCATTTTCTCTTCTAATCACCATTTGACAAAAAAATGGAAGAGCAAACGACCTATGTTTTTCCACTGTGATGTTCTTTGCTTCCTTTTATGTCTGTGTCTCTGAAAAGCATACGTATCCCCCTGCCCCCTATTTCCCAAGGTTTTCCTGGTGATCGTGGGTTATTGTGGGGATTAATGCAGGGGAAACTTGAAAGCAGCAAGAGAAGCCTGCAGGCTCTGTCGCGTATGAGGGATGGGCTGTTATCCCTCACACCTCCTTGTTGCAAATCCCATTTGGTGGTATGCTAGTGAAAAGAAAACCTACCCTTTGCAAGTGTTTGGATCAGAGAGGGGAGGAAAGAGCCTGTGTCGGGGTTGGTTTTAGCAATAAAAGGGAGTGCCTTTGCTCCCACACCGGGCAGCCACCTCCTCCGGCTGGTGAGAGCCTTCCTGAGAACCCTCGCTGCTGCTTTGTCCCACTCTGGGCTTGGCTTTCCTATCCACAGCATCTTCTGTGCCAGGGACGGGGCCTGGGCTGGGCACCCTGCTCCCACCCTCGGTCCTGCTGCCTGGTGAGGTGAGAGCCATGGGAGAGCAAGGTCTCAGCAAAGGCAGCTGGACGCGGACTGAAAACCTGAATGCTGCAGAGAAGGAAACAGGCAGCTATCCTCTACCGTGAAAAATCTGCCCGCTGGGTTCCATCCTGCCTCTGCCAGCATCAGTGGGAACGCGGCCTTTGATTTGGATGAGCCTACAATTTTCTGAGCTCCTTCTATTAAGTTCAGGCTGGTTAGGAATAGTCCGGTCCATCGTAATAGTCCGTCCCTGCTCACAGACTATGCAGGAGCAGGTTTCCCTTTGTACAGGCTTGTGATTTACAACTCTTCAAGGCGGCTTAATACCAATGCTCTTTAGCAAATTAATTTTTTTCTACAAGCCAGTCGCTAAGGGCATTTACTACTTGCTATTCATGCCGTATGGTTGGTCGCTGTATCCCAAGGTATTGTCCCTGTTCCCGGACCGGTCCCACCTCAGCTTTATAAACCGGAACCCCCTCACCGCTCGCAGATTGTCCACAAACATATTGAATTGTTCCTTGGATCCATTGTGCTCACCAGGAAAAAAAAAAAGGGAGATTTCCAAAACAGCTGCAGAGCTGCTTCTGATACAAAGGCTCTCACGGGCCAGTGCATTTTATTTCCTACAAGCCCTCTGGGGATTAAAAAACTGGTGTACCTGGGCACTGGTGAATAATATATTAAAATTATTAATGAGAATAATAATAATAAACCCCAAATAAATATAAAATGAAAGAGGCTGCAAATAGCACCACAACTAATGAGGAGGCTGATTCCTGGGACTGAAGAGAAAGCTTTTCTGAGTATTCACCTTGCTGACATGGACAGGATTGGAGAGTAACGCTAGAAACTAAACCTCCTTCCCAGCCAGCACAAACCGTCTAATAGTATGTTACGTAGACTTCCTGAAATAGCTGCCTCCTGATTCCTCAGCCATGCTGGGGAGGAGGTGGGAGGGAGTATATACAGGTGGTAAATGCCACCGCAGGCTCCCCTACGCAGGCACCCCCATCGATGCCAATTTTTGATCCAGCAGCACAGGGCTGATTAGCAGCGGAAGATTAATTCCTTCCTGTCATCTCCCCGGGGAGGTTAAATGATCTCAGGAGCAATTTCTCTTGCTAGGAACACTGTAATCCCGAAGCAGACTGCTAACTGCTATGGTTTATGTGGGGCTGTAATGATGGCAAGGAGGTTCCAAGTTTGGAGAAGGGTCATCGGCCAAAGAGATATTTGTTTAATTAAATGGTAATTTCTTGCAACCCTTCTCTTGTGTGAAACCTGTAGCTCGGAGGAACCAGTTGAGTAATTTTTGAAATGTCTGAAGGAGAAAAACCTTAATTAATGAAAAAGGGAGTCCTACCAAGTATGAGCAGTTGAACATGGTCCATGGACTTGACCATAGCCATGCGTGCTACCCATCTGCGTCCTTGCCCCACTTACCCAGTTCAGCTACTTGAAAACAAAACTGTGGTTTAAACTTTTTGGCTCAGTCGTACAGTCTCTCTGCACCCACACCTTCCCGTCAATATGCTCCCCTGCAGCCTGCCACACCAAACTCCTCTGAGGCTGCTCTCCAACCCGTGCTAGAAGACGGCCCAGAGGAGGGCGATCAGCTGAGACTTGCAGGCAGCTGTGTGGCACCTCTGCTCCCGTCCTCCCTTACTCTTGACGCAGGAGGCTGCCTCACCGGTGGGAAGAAGACATGGGAGTATTCCCGACCGCAGAATCAGGGATAATAGTTAAAAATTCGTCACGGCGCTGTCCTGTCTGCCTTCAGATGACGAGGCGCTCTTTTCTCCAGGCCACTTCTGCGCAGCGAGGAGCATGCCGTCACATCATTTCTGCAGCGCAATGAGCACACGTGGGGCTTCCCTGCCCCAGAGCATGCACTCGCAGACAAAAATAAAACGTGGAACAAGAAGCGAATAGTAAAGAAGAGCTGAAGAGAGATGAGATGAGAGTAAGGCTTCTGGTAATCATGGGTTTGAAAGGGAGTCTCAAATAGAGACAGTTCTTGGCAGCAGGAAACAGAAGACGGCTCTAAGTGGGGAGCGCTGCGTGAGTGACATACAAATGGGAGCGTGGGAGCAGCCAGCCCCTGCGGCTGGAGGAGTAGGGGGAAGGGGAGGGGGAGCTGCAGGAAGGGCGAGCGGAGCTGCGGGTGGACTTCGGATATGCCTGGTGCTGGAGCAAAGAAAGAAGGTGGTGAACTGGGGTCTGTGGGCACTTTTATCGCGAGATGTACCCGCGTCTGGATCTACAGCGTATCAGCCAGACTAATACAATGTCTGTGTGCCCGCTCTCAGCCTGGAGATGTGTGAAGCAGGGCTCGCAGAGACACGGGGTGCATCGCGTTCACTGCAGGTACCATTGGCTAAGGGCATTTGCAACCAGCAAATTACCCCGACGCAGCTGAAGCTCAGTAGCTCATTACCCCCCAGCAACCTGTTCCTCTGTTGGAGTTCTTATTCGAGGGCCCAGCTTCAATTTAAAGCTGGCCTGTAGGGGTTTAATGTGCACCTGCAAATTACTGGCTATTTAAGACTTGTCCCTACACAGAATTTGTACCACTTCAATTTAAATCAGATGAAAATAACCAGTGGAGACCTCTCTGTAGGTACAGCGTTCAAGTAGACCCCAGGGGTCTATTTTGCCCTGTATGTTTTCAGGTGTAGCGTAAACTCGTATACATACTTCAACCTGCATGTGCCTACTTGTGGAAATGGACTGTTCTTACTGAACCGCCTCGCCATCCTGCCTTTGGAGAAATTGTGGCAGGGAACATCAGAACAATAAGGATGGAGGAGGGGGAGGCAGGCAAGGATATTTTGAAGTGAAAAGCAGAATGAGAGATGGGATGGGGATTACAGAGATGAAAAGCAGACCATTAAAACCAGGGGTCTGATCCTGTCCCCTGCTAAGAACTAATAGCAATAGTTATATTGTGTGTGGGTATGGAATTGAGTCTGCATTGCAAAGGATGAATTTGGGGAAGACAACCAGCAGCAAAGACAATAGCTCAAAGAGCTGCTTTGCTGACCGCATCTTCAGTTCCAGTCACTTTATGCACTAATCCAGCAAGGCAGTCAAATATATGCTCAGCTGTAAGCACGTGAGTAGTTTCACTGATTGCAAAGGCACTACTCAGTTGTTTTAAAGGTAAGTGTAAGCGTGAGTGCTTTGCTTGCTTCATCAGGCTTTATAAGAGCTGGATACGCGGCCTCTAAATCAACACCTTAAACGATACCCCAACACTGAAATAAAGTCACTGAAAATTAGAATAGAGGGAAATCAGGCACATGCAGGATGGATGCTTTTTAAATAAATTGAACAGGCCGAAGGTGAACTCCCTACGTATTAACAGTTTATTGCAGCGGTTTACGTGTGGATGGCTCCCGTAAAGTTGCAAGATTGCTGCTATTCTGTTAAGGTAACAAATCACTAGTGGCACCCAGTGGCTAGAAGGGTTAATCGAAAATTTACCTTTGTCCCTCATGATTCCCCTCGCACAAAAGTTAGTGTTCAAATGCAAACACCGCTGTCTCGGTATTACACATATTAAATCCAGACATAGCTATTCTTGAGTGAGGTTTCAGCTGAAAGGTATCTGCTGAGTAATGACTGCAATTTCTGTTCACAGAGGCATTTAGCCTGCAAGGTAAAATGCTTAGGCTTCTAGTACAGCACGCGGCAGGCTACAAACCCACTGCATTTTGGCACGGTTGTGGCATAGTTAATGCTTATTTATTCTGTGAGAGCACTAAACCTGCACAAATGAAAATTATGCCTGTTGTAAGAGTTCCAGGACTTTTCTCCAGAGAACACTTTCCAAAATTTGCTGACTTTCAGTACTCATGGAATTTCAAGAGCCAAGTGATCCATAGGAAAGTTAAAACGCAGCTAGTAAATGAAACGAGCAATTAACCAAGCTGATGAGAGGGAACGCCAAAACTCCATAGCCATAGTTTCTGGATCTTTAGCCTCTACTTGGTGCATATATAATGAAAAAATGTGTCTTCTAAAAGACAAGTAAAAACGACCTGGGTTATTACTGAATGATACATTAAATGGGCTTAAAGTACATGCCTGATCCTGCAGGCTGCGGTAGTGATTTCAGTAGGGTGAATCGTGTGACTTGAGTTTGTAGGGTTTTATGCGTTACAAGGTGAGGATGCAGGCAGAGGCAGAGGTTTGTTATTCCCATTTGCTCTGCGGGCCATGCCGAAGTAGAGCCCTTTCACACCTTGTTGCGTTGCTCTGCCAACCTCTCCTCCAGCCGGTGGCTCGCAGCAGGTCAGAGCCACCTCGTCTCCACCTGATGTTTGTGCTATCAGGCTGATGACAATTTCTATCAAAACTCACAGCTCTATCTGTACACCATTTTCTACTCCCCTGTCTCCCTGTTTGTCAAAAGCTGGTGCAGCAAGAGAGGGAGAAGCTGCTAATCTCATCCCTGCTCTGTTTTAGAGACAGAAATCCTGTGTGTGGTAGGAGGATAATGCCAGGAGCCTCAATTATAGGGTTTGCTGTGGCTCCCTGTGGTGCTGCAGGAGCAGAGAGGGGCAGCAAAGCTGTTTCACCGGGGTCTTGAGGAATTGGGTGGCTGAACAGGAATCACATGCTCATACCCTGCCAAGCTCCCCCGCAGCATCCAAACAAGGGCTATGGCGGGGAATACCGGGCCACGGCCAGACAGTTGCTGCAGCCTTGTGATTCCCAGCCGCCAGAGCAGCCTTTCGAGGCTGAGGAACAGTCGCACCCAAGCCCGAGCAGTCCTGCAGCAGCCGCTTTTCAGAAGTCAACTACCAAATACAAGGTGGAGAGCAATGCTCCCTTCTTCCTGAAGGAGGACAGCTGGTTTCTGCTGGGGTCTCTCGGGTCAGTAACAGCTGATTTTGCCTGTGGCGTGATGTTTTGTGGGCTGCTATGGCTTCGGGGAAGCATGGATTTAATTCCCCGTGCTCTCCATGCAGGACACCTCCGGAAAGTTTTACTTGTGGCATTCAGACCTTGCTGGAACAGGACTAATAGGGTAGTAGCAGTCTTCATCGCTGTTTCAGCCATTTTGTACATTCCCTGCCATCACAATGACACAGACGACCAGTCATGCCCTTTCCGGCTCCTTCTTATGGAATATAACACTTGTGGCTGCAGGTCATTTACTACATTTATCATTTACCATAGTTTGCAATGGGTTGCAGGGAAGTGTTGGTGACCCTTGTGCACGGGGTGGCTATTTTGCAGCTGCTTTGTATGTCTCTATTCTTGGCTTCTCCAACATTGCAAATAATAAGTAGAAATATAAGCCTTTGGGCAAGAAACTCCTGACCATCAAGGTCTTTGCAATCACAGGTGTTATCTGTCTTTCCCTAATGTAAGTTGATTTCTCCTTGCAGAAGCTAGACAGCCTCTCTGTGCCTCAGTGTCCCTGCCCGTAAAATGGGTACATTGTCAGATAGGAGTTTGGTAATGGGAGGGTAATGCTGCGGAATTACATTGCTTGCCAAGAACTTCATGCTCCTCCATTGGGATGTACCAGGAAAAGCATGCGTTAACTTTTAAAACCTATATATTCTTCCAAATGGTCTCCTTCAAAAGTTTTTATGTACCTTCATTGCTCTCATCTCTCAGCACATTCCTTAACCAAACTGCGTGGTGTTGCCTTCATTCATCCCCTTGTCCCCCCACCCTTCCCTGCCTTCTCCCAAGGCGGGTGTGAAGTGTGTGTGCAGCAGAGTGCTCCGCCATGGTTCATTGCTTTCACTTGTTGGTTGCTTTCTTTTCTTTGGTTGCTTTCTTTTCTTTCTCCCTAAAGAAAGAAGTGAGTAGAAATGCAATAGGTGATGTAAAATTTGCAAGCCAAAGAGAGCATACATTCATTCCCATGTGCGCCGCTTAACAGGAGGCTGAAAACTGTTCACTGGCTTTTCTTGGCCGTGCAAGAAGAGCTCCTTGCCTGGCTGGTGAGTATGGAGTTTAACCCATGTGGGCATACTGGTATAACAGGGTTCAAATGTCCTTTCTGGCATGTCAGCATGTCCTACCTCAGCCTCAATTATATACTTTCCAGCTTTTCATTAAGAAGTCACAGTTCTGTGTGATGTCTCATGTTTGGAGGTGGCTGCAAAAACCTGTCAGGTGTTGGCTGTTTTCTTAATACAGTAATCAAACGCAGAAGTGCTAAACCATTAATTCCAGAGAGAATTGTTTTGGTTTTTTTTTTTTTTTTTTTTAAACCCCAAGAGTATAAAATCCAAAGAAGACTTAATACAATTATTCCTACGGGATGGTGTTCATAAGTGTTGTGACCATCTGGGCATACAGCTGGCTAAACATAGCCTCTACTGCCATCTCCTCCAGGAGGGATCCTTAGAAGGGGCAGAAAAGGGCTAAAACATTACAAAAGCCGACCTCTTTTCAGTAAGAGCATCCTCCCTGTTTTGGAAGTGTTGATTGTTTGGCCTCCCCCAGCCACTGAGGCTGCTTTATTGTGTATTTATTACCCAGATGAAGGCTGGAGCCAGGGTTCCTTGGCCCATTTATAAAGCAATTTAAATGAGACGGCTGCTCTGGGCGGCAGTGTTCAGGATCAGGCTGAGCTGCCGCAGCAGGCGTGCCAGCGGGGACTGCCCTCAGCCTTAGGAGTGGGGATTTACGGTTCATGTGCAGTTCAAGCACAGCTCCCGCCCTGGGATTATGTACATGGCCAGCGCCGGCGCATGCAAGACGGGCTGCTGGGCAGTCCTGAATCCCGCAGCCAGGGAGGGGGGCTGCTGGCACCAGGCTCTTGCGTGCCCAGGGACCTTGCTGCCCACACTGCCTGTCTCTGGGGCAGCAGGAAACCCCGGGACATGGGAGGTACTTCTTGATCTCCCTGGCCCTTGGCTCTCCCTGCTCCATCCCTGCGCGCTGCCTGGGCTGGCAGGGCTGACCGTCCCCCTGCAGCCCCGGTGGGGAGGGAGTGCTACTTCGGAAGAGGGCTGTGGTTCGTTAGCCAAATGGCGTGAAGGGACTTGCACCCTCCTCAGTGATGCTGCTCTCATGCCAGAGACAACCACACGATGCCAGCTTTTTGGGCGGCCGCCTCTAACCCCGGGGTTTCACCGCTGCAGCATGCAGCATTGCAGGTGGGGCAGAAGCTCCGACGGGACTGTTGCTGGCCCTCCTCCGCACCGTCCCAGCCTGGCACAGCCCCAGGACCAGGCAGGGAGGTGCTCCATCCCACCTGCCTGTACCAAACTGCCTCATCTCAGCTGCGGTGTTTCGGTGCGGGGCCTTTGGCCTCCGGCTGTGGCTGCGTGAGAAATGGCTGTATTCCAGAAAATCCCACAGCCTGCCGGGCCTCACCATGAGCTCAGCATGGCCCTGGGGGGAAGTACAACTGGAGCCATAAACAAGTTAGTAAGGAACAAAAAGATATGTGAATGGACCACCAGTGCGTCTAAATCATCAGCTGAGACTAATTTACACCACGGAAAGATTGACATATATGTTCAAGCCAGGAAAGCCCAATTATTTAAAAAAAAAAATCGAATCTGTTCCTGCTTACAGAAACACCTTTCTTATCAGGGCAATCCTTCAAAATCCAGCAATCACCAGCAAAGCCCGAATTCACTATTGATCCACCTTCAGCTCTCACATACCTTCTACACTGATATCACGCTGCCTTCAAAGCCCCCAGACCTCCTCTTCCCCAGCCTTGCGTCTAGCATCTGCAGCCTGGCATGAAGCGCAACCTCCTGGTCACTCTGATCTCCACTAGTAAGGCCACCGGCACCGGCAGGCAGTCTCCTGGCACATGGGGGTGCAGCAGTACTGTCACTTGTGTTTTTCCCAGGTAGGAGCTTAGGAAATTTCACAGCTTTCCAATGCAATTAAAAAGCACTGGGCAGGCACCTTGTGTGCTGTAATATGCCTAAACAGAGAGGGACTAGGTTTTACTGATAACATATCAGAAAATAAGAACTGCTGTGTCAGGTCAGATCAAAGATCCACCTGAATTGGTCAGGCAGTTGGACTAGATGATCATTGTGGGTCCCTTCCAACTGAAATATTCTATTCTATTCTATTCTATTCTATTCTATTCTATTCTATTCTATTCTATTCTATTCTATCCCGTCATCTTGTCTCCATCAGCAGCTGGCCACAGCTGCACAGGGAGGAGTACAAGCACCAGACACGCATGTAGTGATCCCACTCTCAGAAATATCTGCTCAGCCTCAACAAACTTTGGCTCAACAGCTCTGGCCCTACAGGTATTGTCTTGGCATATCTGACTTTCAGCTCCAGAAGAGAACAGTGTCGTTGCAAACGGAGGATGAGGGTCAGGGACTGTTATAGAACAAAAAGATCAGATTTGTCTTAAACAAAGGAGACCAGTGGTAGCCAACCTCACCTCCACTGCAGAGGCCACTGCTAAGGATGCCAGCCCTGTGGTGCTGCCAGAGCACAGTGGGCCATGGTTACAGATCAGAGGAGTCCTGCTTTCCTGGGCATGCTGCCACAGCCAGGGTTTTGGGCCATTTAGGCCAAGACTGGGTTCAGAAGCTCTCCATACCTTGGCTCCATGTGCAGAAGGTGGCTTTCATATCCTTTTGTAGTAAAGCCTGGTTACTCTCACCATTCATTAGAGCCCTCTTTCCTCCTTCCTCCTTCTTCCTTTTCCCTTCCCTTCCCTTCCCTTCCCTTCCCTTCCCTTCCTTTCCTTTCAACACTCTGTTAACAGAGTCATTAGACCTACACAATTAACTTGCAAACTTTAAGCCAGGAAATGCAAGAGTTAAGGCTCTAGGACAACGTTATCTTGGCCACAGGCACATCTGTAGTGCTTTCCCATTTATACCTTTTGGATCTGAAGCTGTCCAGACCGGCCAGACTGCCTGAGCATCCCTCTTCACTCCCGCACAAGGCAGGGCAGAGAGCAGCACCCCACAGGTGCTGTTTGCCTTTAAGAGCACCCCTACTTCCACACATTCCTGTTGATATCAGTAACAGAAAAGAAATACAACACCCAAATCAATGTTTCTTTCATTTTATATATAGCCTAACCTTTTAAAACTATGCCACCTCAAAATTTCAGTTTAGGGCCTTTATTTTGTTGCTTGCTTGTTTGTGCCAGAGGGAGAGAAGGGGGGCAAAAATCCCCTCTATTTCTTGAGGACCGTTATTGTGGGAGCAGCTGAATGCTGCCATGTGGGTCCTGCCTGGCAGGCAGTGGCCGGGGGCAAGTGCCACCGTTCCCTCACACCCCTCACAGCTCCCCTGTTTGCCTGGCAACACTTCTCTGCAGCACAGGGTTAGCAGGGCAATGGCATCCCCGTCTGCAATGAAGCAGCTTGATTCTTCTCATGGAACAAGGCAAAACCCCTTCTCACATTTTTTCTTATTAAAAAGAAGGAAGGAAAAAGCTTCAAGCTCAGAGAATATTTACCAATAGTGCTGACAGACCCACACATAAAGGATTTTTTTTTCCTTCTGCATACATTTTTTTCCTTTCCCTGGGAAGGAAATAGTCTTATTTACTTTTTTTCCCCTTCCCTTTCCCTGAGGCAGCGAGGACCAGGGAGAGTTACAGAAGTTTCTTACTCTGTTTTGCTGAGAGAATTGCAATGCCTTCCAGGTAAATTGTCTCATCATCAGTCAGGCTGAGCAGAGGAGTTTGTTATTAACACAAAAATGTGGGGAAAGTAATTTTTCATTTTTACTGAACCTAGAAGTGGTTGAACAAGATCTCTTTGTATTTCTCCTTTCAAACTTTGCTGAAACACAATGTTTAAATGCCAGCATGAAAGCGCCACACTGAAGAAAGTTAGGCGCACTGGAAAAGAACAGCTATAATGGAAATGGCAGCCTGAACAGTCATGACAAGTAGGATAAATCTTCCAGTCCGTGGATGATTTGTTAAGCGTTTTGCAAATATATATACATATTGCAGATATATGTTGTGTGTGTGTGTGTGTGTGTGTATAATCAATAAAGTGTCTGTACGACAGATGGATGGATTAGACAGATAATTACATGATTGTGGGTCTCCCGTTATATTTATGTTCACCCATTAAAGCCACTTGTGAGTTATCCCTCCTCTCCTCGCTCCTGGAGATAAAGGTCATTAATGCCATCAGCAGTCAGGTATGCTTAACACCCAGCACAGCCACAGAGGCAGCAAGCCAGAGACCTGACGCCTGCTTTGGCAGCATGGTGCAGCTCAGTCCCCTTCATTTTTGAGGAAAATGTAAGCTGGGAAAAAAAGCTCATTTTTTTCACTGCCCACTGCAGCGGGCTGAAGGTGGGACAGTTATTAGTTATGCTATCTGAGGAAGCAGAAAGGTGTGTGCATCAACCAGAGGGTGACCTTGTGTAGAGGGGCAGGATGCACGCCTGCTCCGGGCAGGTTAAAGGCACGTTTGGGCTGTGCCAGTGGGTACGGAGCCATGGCTCCAAGGGCTGCACCGCCTGTAGGCGCACAGCCCAGGGTGAAGCCAGGAGCTGCTCTGCCGGTGCTGGTGGCCTCAGCCCAGCAAATGCTGGGGGGTCCTTGCTGGACTCAGCTGGAAAGCCTGGAGAAGGCACAAGAAACCCCCTGCGACTTGTCAGCTGGGTGCTTACCGCCTGCCAGGGTACTGGCTGCCTTACCCCATCCCGGCCGCACGCCAGCCTCCTTGGAGTCCGGCCGACTCACCAGGAAGAGGATTTCGGTCCACACCCATTTAGTCACCGGTGTCTGATTTGGAAGCCTCTGACTGTAATTTGGGGTTGGATGTAATGTAACCTAGATGGGTTGCATTCCTGCCATCCCAGCCTTCCCTGCGCAAATACCTCAAGTCCACGCAGCGGGCTGAGGGTCCAGCAGCGATGGGGACAACCCACTGCTGGGTTCTAAGCCAGGACTGCAGACTACCTACCTACACCAGCCGGCCACATTGCTCCAGCTGTCTTCCCCTACACAGCTCACCTGGGACAGAGGGCATGGAGGGGAAGCCCTCCCTTGTCCCCAGGGCCAGTGTCACCAGCTCCCTGCCCCTGACAGCGCAGGCCTTTCTGGGCAGGCACAGGGCACTAAGAAAGAGCGGAGAGGGACCAGCAAGCCTCAGCAGTGCACTGATCCCTTGGGGTCACTCTCAACAGCCCTATCTCACACTTCATTTCGACCCTTTTAGGCCATTTGGGACCTGGCTCAGCCCCTGCTTGACCTCAGATAAAGGAAAGCAGAAATGGGGCACAGAGCAATGTTTTATGAATTCTAGAGAGGACCTTACTTCTGGGGGGAAAAAAAAAATCACGGACCATCTTATTTCCTATTTTGCCAACAGAGAGAGCAAGGAGGATAACTCCAGTACTCAGCACCGTGGTAAATACACTGGTGAGGTGGGTCCTGGCCCCCTATCTCCAACCCAAAGTCTCCAGTGGACTTGCCTTGCTAGAATGGAAGTCTGCGCTTTAGATGTAGACTAGACTTTAGATTTCTAATTAATGGGTTTTGAGTTCAAATATTGAAAATAAAATATGTGACCTCGGGCTCACATCCTGCTACACCACCAGCGGGAAGAGATGGATTTGGGAACCAGGAGTTGCTTTGCTGGCCACGGTCTTATGGATCCATGTGCAACAGATGAAACAACATCAGCCAACGTTATTTTACCTCCTGCCTCTCTGCAAGCTGCAGCTCAGCTGGGCCCACAAGTATCCCCCTCTGCATCCCGTCCCCAAAGAAAATACAAAGATTGGTGATCTCTCTGCCCCTCGTCTATTGATGGACACCAATGGCCAGTTTAGCACTTTCATTTCCACACTGGGAATAGGGGGATTAAAATGCCACTATCTCCTGACTGTAATGCTTTTTATGCAGGCCCTCGGTAAACACTACACTAGTCAACAAACCACTGTTAATAAAAATTGCTAATTAAATGAGGGCCAGTGGCTTGCTTTATTGACGTAAGTATTTATAGGCTTTTTCTGCTTTCTTGTATTTTCCAAGGCTCTGTAGGTTTTGCATTTGCTTTTGCTCTCTGCTCCTGCTTGTCCTTCTAATTATTGCTTTATAGGGGTTTTTTGTTGTTGTTTTAACCACCCTGAGTCAAAAATAAGGATTTGCCTTATATCAAGGCCGTTCTTTTATTGGAAGAACTTCTCTAACACAACACAACACAAAACAACACAACACAACACGACACAATGTTTTGGAGTTTGTAAAGAACACCGTACATTTCTTAAATCCATCTTTTGCAGTGTGTTACTAGCCAAGATAGTTTATACGTTGGGATAAGACTTGGCTTTTTAGTACCCATTTGTCTGGCTCCTCCAGAAACGGTGCCTTAAACCCTGAGTGAAAGGAATTTTTATTCAGCTGAGCTTATCTGTGTTAATTCAGGATATGCAGTTGACTACCAGATAAAGAAAGGCACCCAAACTGCAGCTCAGCAATGGACTCGGAGGTATTCAGTCATCCTTCTGCAGAACATGCAGACCATTATCCTTTAACTATTAGCATGTACTATTAATTCTGTGCAAACCCACACTGGACATGGTACACGGGACTGAAATGGCAAACAAAAGCAGAAGGGTAATGTTGTCAACTGGAGTGCCACACTGCTTTATCCCTCAGAAGACTCCTGTGCGATAGTGAGGTCTGAGCATCACATCAGCAGAAGAAGATTCCTTGGCAGAACATACCCCAAGGATGTGACACTGCTGCTGGTTGCCGTGGAAGCTAGACTTGGACTAAATCAACTTCTCCAGGTCTCCCACACGCTATGTGCTATCCAGCATGCCTTTCTGTTCAGATACATTGCGAGGCTGACATGTACCGTGGCTTCCGCCTGTGCAAGGTTTTATTCTAGAAGGCACCAAAGCTGGTTACCACCTTCACATCATGGCCCTTTGTGGACTACAAATGGGAAACCCAAGTTGTCATCAGAAGATGTGCTTTGCAGACTGATCTTGAGTAAGCACTGGATGGGAATACAAGGCTATCATTGAGCCAACACTGTTGAGAACATAAACAAAATTGAATGGAAGTGAATATGATGTAGAGTTTGTGTCCTTGAAAGCTAATTTAAGCTCTCTTGGCTCTGGGTAAGTTTTAAACATTTCTGGTGGGATGAGGGAGACAAGCAGCTGCAATACAAAAGATAAGGGCTGGACCCTGATTAATGTTGGTGTTTTGAAGGAAGAGTTTTCACAGCCCATCTGGGAGTGATTTATCCCCACTCAGAGATACCACCAAACACAAAGCCATTCCAGAAATGAGCAGCCCCCAAACCGACAGTTCTCAAACTGGAGTGAAGTGAGTGGCAAGCGCTAAGGATATTCTGAAATAATCACTCCAGTCAGCAGGTGAATAACAAGAAATGCCAGTTAATAAAAAATAGCAGGAACTGCAATTCCGACTGTATTCTTAAAAATAAATAACAATGAAAGGGCATTAAAAAGAGGCAAACGGCATCTGAGTGCTAGGCAGAAAGCCTGGCACGCTCCAAAACGTTGCAGAGCACCTTTCAGTCCCAAGGGGGATCGCGGGCTTGAACACATGAACTTATTGCTGGGTAACAAATTATCAGGTGTCTGCTGATCCATGGCAACTGTCCCTGCTGATTCGCACGGTGGCATACGTGGGATAATTTGACATCGCATCCTCCGTGGAAGACGAGAGAGGTCTACGCTGATATGAATGACCTCGTATTTGCTGCAGCTTAGGAGTAGTCATGTAGACAGTTGTCTTCTGCCAGTTGACTGGTGGCAATTGGTTCTCCTGTGGTTTCTTGTTTCTGTAGCTGAGCCTGGATGAGTGTGTCATTGCCTGTATTTTGGCCGTATAGGCTTTTCTTACTGCAGTGCAATTCTTTCCTTCCTCCTCAGGTAACCAAGTCACTGAGCCCAGTGTTCCTCCCCAATAACGGGACTGTTCCTGTACAAAGGGTAAAGGGATAAGCAGACCGTCCTGTGGTGAAAAGTGATTTGGGGACCTTCTGATAAATAACCACCATGGTTTTGACATTACTATGGCATCCTTATAAAATGCAGGTCCCATGTGGCCACTGATTCACCTTCTATCTAAGGCTCTACTTGGTCTGTAGGGCCTGAGCACATCTCTTTATTGGAAACAAGGCGGTGAAGAACATTTGTTACAAAAACAGGAACTGCACAAAACTAACATGAATTTAGATTTCATTATAAACATGGAACCTGGCAAAGATTAATTGAAACATTTGCCAAGGGCCAATCTAAAGTTCGATGAAATCAAAGGGGGACTTTAAACTGACTTTAACGGTCTTGGGGTCAGGTTGTAAGGCAAATTGGACAAGTTTCAAGGTCCCTAGGTCAATGGATTTTTTTTTTTTTTAAATCAAAACCACGCCATGCTATTAGTTTAAAAGACATTTCAGCCATCAGCCATAGAAATCATTTGGTACCAGTTCAACAGGAACTGGATCAGCTCCCGCAGACCATGGAGTGCAGTCTGTAACGCCTGGCTCCTTGGGCGTTATATCGCCCTGGTGCAAAAAGCCTGTCTCTCTGGCAAGGGGGTAAGGGAGAAGCCAGGCACCAGGTACTGCTGGGTCAGAAAGCCCCAGACCTCACCTGGAGTGACCCATGGCAGGGTGCTTTTGAGAAACGGCCCCTTGAGATGGAGCTCTCCGCCGCGGAAGGCAGCAGCCTGTAGACCTACAGGGCACAACGCAAAGCCATTCCTCTCTTCCCCTGTGTATCTGCTTGAGGGAATGGGTAGGTGGGTTGTTTATCCTGTGGGGAGGAACCTTTTCCTTTTGACTCTTGGAAAGAAAGGAACCGCATTGTGTATGTTTACTGAAAGTCTGGTGTGTTCCCCGAAACATGCAGATAGGGCACATCCTTATAAATCAGGGTGGAGAAAAAATAAATACAGAAAGAAACGGGCTGGGAGAGCTGCAGAGACAGCGTGTGTGCGTGTGTGCACTCAGCCAGCAAGCGGAATGACACTGACACTGTTTCAAAGGAAGGTCATCGCATAGACCATAAATCTCAAACACTTAGAATTTGCTTCATTCGTCTTCGTTAACTCTTTTTTACAAGAAGTTCAGTAACTATCGGAAAATTCTGAAATTATTATTTATTTATGTGGCCTTGCAGCTCTTCATGGCTAGTGATTTAAAGTTTGATGCGGCCAAACACAGCATGACCGTCCTGATCCTGCCCATGAGGGACCTGTCCTTAGCAGGGTTGCCACTGCCTGCAGCGGTTGTGTAAATAAGGGCCGGGGTGCCCAGGTGAATGGTACGGGCATGTGCAATATGAACGCCCAGGGGCAGCACTGGTGTGAGCGTTCCCTTTGCCTGGGCAGAGCCAGGCACCAGCAGCAGGCAGAGAGGGAGGAGAGCCTTCTGGGGAGGGAGCAGACCTTTGCCATGTTCTTACACCCACGCCCAGGCCTCCCCTTTTGGGTGCTCTGGGTTCAGCAGGAGGAAACGGACTTCTGCTTTGAGGTGGTGGAGCCCTTCTTATGTCTGCTGCTGGTCTAGTTTTGCTGCTTTGAGTCTTCCAGTTAGCTTTGGGCCCATGAGGTTTTGCTGAGCACCAGACATGGTTCATGAGTCAAGTTCTCCAAAACTCATCTGCTCAGAGAAGAGGGGGAGGGAAGAGTTTTCTCTAATTGATCACAATTAATGTAATTAGTACTTTGCAGTTTTTCTTATCCATGTCTCTTTGCCTTTGAGACCTTCATTCATCTTAACACCTATTGCCATTCTTAATTACTTTCAGTGAGCCCGCAGCAAAGAACAGATATGTCATTCTCTCCTGTGATCGGCTGGATGAAAATATTAGAGACAAACTGACCAGACGGAGCATTTAGTCAAATTCCAGCTCTGCCATTAACTTGCGTGGTGGCCATGGCAAGTCATTTCACTTTGCTCTGGGCTGGTTCATTCATATAGAAACAGAAACAGCAAACTGATCCATATCGAAGGTCTAATCCAGCCCCAACCGAGATAATAGAAGCTTGGCTTTGCGTAGCTTTGCTTGGCTTGGTAAGTCTTTCTGGAAATGTAAGCCTTATTGTTAATCACACAGGGAAAATCTATTGTATTGTTTAAATAAGCAAATTAAACTGAGGAAAATAACTGCAGCCTCCTCAACAATTGAGAAGCAAATTCTGTAGGCCCATGTTTATAACTTGCAGAGCATCCTGATCTCAGTGTGCTTTCTACCACTGCCTCTGTTTCCACTGGAGCACTAGACCACTTCCTCCAGAACATCTGGGTCCACCAGAGGTCAGAGAGGACCTTGATTTATAAGAAGTTTAGTTTGCAGTCCAAAAGCTCCTTCTGAAGCAGTTGGACACTTTATATCAGCCCTTGCTTGCTAACTAGGAGGATTAATGACCACTTTCCAATTCCATCTTCGGCTACCAACCACCGACTGTCACGCTTGACTGCCTGCTTTTCCAAGACCAAGGGGCTAGAGACATCTAATGGTAACTGCATGCATAGCAGAGCATCTTCTCCCACTGTGCCAGGCTGTCCTGTAAGATACTGGTTCCAATATTTAACTCCTTCAGTACCTCAGAAGCGTATGTGCTCAAGACCAATGAAATGACATTGGCTGTGTGGGTGTATGACATCATGGCATCCCACTAGAAGGAAAAATGAGTGATGCAGATGACTCCGGGGCAGAAAATGGACAGTAGTCAGTGAACGTGTTCAAAATTAATTCAGGTGCCTGCATGTTGCTGGGCTCCATCTTGGCTCTGTTCTCCTCTTCCTTGAAGGGTGGAAGAAGGATTTAAGACGGGAGAGGTGCATGAATGAATTACTATAGCATTCTTGAGACTGGAAAAACATCACACTGAATGAAACATATGGTCGTTCATGGAAGAGAAGGGGAATAAAAGAACAAAGCCCTGGAGATTAAGGAAGGGAAAACAGACTTGGTTGAATGACAAATGTCCTTTGTTCTGCCTTCAGGTTGCCCCATGCCCTGAGTGAAATGGGTGCATGACATGAAAGCTGGAAATTCCTGACCATACACTCAGAAGATGTAGTATTTCCTAACTGTCTTTGCTGAATGGAGAGAAATAGGTGCTGTTGAGCAATTCAGGTAAAATGCACAACAACAACTATACCTCCAAGAAGGCGCTCAGTAGCTGGGTGGTTTACTGCCCTGCCTGGGAGGATCCCTCAGGAATGACACAGTTGATGACTCAGGCAGCACGAGAGATTCAGCACGGGATTTAGAGGAGAGCCTTTGCTTAGCAAAGCCAGTGATTTATATACTGACACAATGTATATGTCCAGAAGCCTCATTTTTATGCAACCCCCCCCCCAAGCAACTTCAAAACAGGCTAGATAAATAAACAGATAATAGTGACACGATTCTGAAGTACTGAAGGCCCCTACCTTTTACAAAGAAATCCCCTTATTTGTATAGACTGAAGTCCTGACGTGCAGTGAGAGTGTAAAATGCCTGGGGATTTCCAGGCATGCTGCAAGTGCTCAGCTCTTCTCTGGAGATGGCCCCTCGCTAGCAGAGGTGGGACAGGAGTTGGAACAAGGTGCTGCAGAGTCTGGTCCTGATCGCAACACTGGCCCCTTCTGCTGCAATGTTCCCGTTTGTAAGACCAGAACAGCGACACCCCATGTAGTCCCCAAGGGTGCTGTGAGACTTACCACGGCCATTGACAGTCAAGCTGTGGAGAATCTCACTCAGCACTGGAAACTACTCACGTCTGTCCCTTCCCTTCCCAGGGTCGCTCTCACCTCAGAGACTTCAACGTGGGCAGAGACAACTCAACTCCTTCCATGAAAGAGCCAAAGACTTAAACTGACTGCCACAGTGGAAAGCTGTGGGCATTTACTTTGTAAACCACTGCAGCAGGAGTCACGACGGATTGCCTGTCAGCCTCCCAAGTAATTAGTGTCCTAGGGCACTATATCATATGCAGCTGAAAGGCAGAGAAGCAAAGTCCAGGAGCAGCTGTAGAGTACACTACAAGTAAGAAAAAACAACCCCAAACTACCCTAAACCCTGAAGTTTTTAAACTACAACTAGGGTCCCCATAATCCCAGTCTGGCAGAAGCATCCAGCCATGCCTTCCACCTTGCAAAGGGTGGCTAAGGGGCATTCCCAGGGAACAGAGCGGGATGGCAGCCTCCCTGCTTGGCAGAAGGTCGCCCTCAGCCCTTCCTCATCAGCTCTGCTTCTCTGACTTCTGCAAGGCGCTGTCTTTTCCCTCCCTATATGTCTAGTGGTCCTTGCTTGCTGAGAACACAAGGACCTAATGCATGGTTTCCTCCAGAGAAGGTATTTAAGAGAGTTGTAACTGCCATAGCTACCCATGACAGTTAAATAACTACTGCCCAGCACATCTGGTTTAGCAGCGTAGTTACAGCCCAGCTGTTCCTGACACCTAACACAGAGTGTGTTCCTCTAGGGCTGCTCAGAAACCAAGTAGCAAAACAGTAGTGTGATGAAACACAAGAACATACTTGGTTTCGATGATATCATTTGCAATGACTTGTGTTTGTTTATATTTTATTTCTGATATCCACTTATATGCTATCTGCAGGGAGTTTCATGGCTTGTCCAAAGCCTATTTAATTCAGCGGCTTTGTGTCAACTTCATTGAGTGCTGGATCCTACTTGGGCTGTGAATTGGTCCTTTAATAGGTACAGCTGTAAAAACATATTAGCTACTTCTCTGTAGGCCTGTTTTTTCTGTAAAAAAAAATAGTGCATTTGCAGAAGAATGGAGTTTCAGGTCAAAGGAAACCATTTTCCATTTCAAGTTGAATTTGAGAAATAGCTACAACCTAATTAAAAAAAAGAAGAGGGAATGTTGAAGTTTTGGCATATCCAAGCCATCCTGTTATTTTTGGGGGAGCGGCCTTTGGTCCATGGTGGCTGAAGGGATAAAGCACAATCCCAGAGTGTGGGACGCTTAGGTATACAAGCTTTATCTGCTTATTTTGGAATAAAAATTATAACCAGGCTCTTGTCCCTGCCAGGAGCAGCTCCTAGCCACCAAGTGGTCCAGAGGGATGTGCTCTCCATGTCCTGGCAGAGCTATTGCACTCAGTAGAAAGAGACACTTGAACATTCATTGAACTAGAGAAAGAAAAGGACTTTACAGGTCAGTAATTAAGACACTTGTTGGTCCAAGTGCTGGAGAGCTCAAACATTGACCAGTACTCTGTAGGCTACTGTGGATAGTGCTCATGGGGTTTGAATCAGGAGACAGTCAGACAAATGGCTTTCTGCAGTGCGGATGATCAGACTAAGGTGAAGAGAGAAGGACAGTTTTTCCTCTGTAGTTTTGCGAGCAGTGTCTAAGCTAATGTCTAAGACTTGTGATCTAGTCTTTTGTTTCTAACCTCCTCCATTCTTATTTAAAACACCCCAAAAGCATTTTTTTTGTTCTCTAAAAAAGTGACTAGGTCAATCTTGAGCATTTTTCCTTCAATTTTTGAGCTCTACCACCACACTGAAGAAGTGACTTTTGTTGCAAGCCGAGTCCCACATTTTCCTGCTAAGAGGTGTGCACTGTGCTTCAATACTAAGTTGTCAAATTCCATGGGACCCTACCACCCTCTGCTTACCTCCTGTTGATTTTGAAGCTGGGAACTGCTGTTTGAAACTGATAGGCTGACTGGGTGTTAGCTTGGGTCTTGAGGCAATTCAAGGGTAAAATGATCTAATGCGACAATATGTGAGAACTCAGCATTCAGGGTATTACCATTCTTGACTAAGTGCCAGTGCCATGAAACTGGTCTTCTGTTGATCACAGCCAAGGAGAAGGCTGACATGGTATCTCAATGTACACACAGCTACCTAATCTGTTGCTTGCATTATCCTTAACGACCATAAAGAAGATTTCAGAAAGAAAAAACAAGGCAACGTCTATGAAAAAGGATAGATAATAGCTGATTCAACCAGGCTTCATTAGTGGAGAAAGATGGCTAGCCATGGGATGAAAAGAGGCTCTGATATTTTCTTGAGCTGGAGTCCTTTTGATCTGAAGCATGTCTTGAGATTTTTGGGTTGCTTTCTTAATCTTAAAATGATTTTAAAAAAATCCTTTTTAGAAACAGGCTGCCCCAGTCTGTGCCCTACTTCCTGCACCTGGGCACCAGACAAAGATGTTACGGCTTTCAGGAAACAGCACATTTGTCAGCATGCAGTCCCCAGCCGAACAAAGGGCTGGATTCATGAATGCAATATCAACCATGGAAGTGTTCCACCCTTGCCCCTCCCTGGCTTCTGACTCAATCTGTTGAAACAAAAAATGAATTGTCATTGGATTTTGCAGCCTTTGAGGTTCCTTAGCAGATCAATACATCTTGGACATGTTGATGGCCCCCAATTAGAATGAAACTGCACAAGAATCGCAAGAATTTGAGCTTAGATTGTGAGTCACTTTTTGGGGGGTTGTTTCTAATAAGGAGAAGTAATACAAAACTGCTACCAAAGGAGAGATGAGAGGCAGTCTCAGCAGCAAGGAAAGGTAAGTGTGCAGTGAATTACAGTCAGTTCTGACTTTGCTTCCATGCAGCAGCACCACTTCAAAATTTCCCTCGCCCTGGAGAAGCAGGGTACCCTTTTGACAAGAACTTGGTGTTTGTTCATGGTGTTTGCTCTGCCTGACATGACATTTAAAAGCTCTAGACCTGTAGCACATTTATTCAACGTTGTCATATTCAGCAAAACATTTAAGCAGTTATTCAGCTTGAAGCACCTACGCAGTCCCACTGTCAACAACAGGACTTCTCAAATGCTTAAATTTATGCATGCGTTGAAGTACCTTGCTGAATCAGGGCTTCAAACCCTAATAGCCTGCTGAACCAGAGTGATCATTCCAGTCTTTACCCCCAGAGCCTTACAAACATTCCTGGCACGCAACGTACAAAACTAATTTTAGTTAATTGGATAAAATTGTATATGTACACTCAGTGACCTCCGAGAGTTTTAAAAACTAATAATGCCGGTGTCACCCTGCATATCTATTTCTATGATTACTCATATCCACCTATAGGAAACATGGCACTGCCATCTGATATTCTCTGTGATCTGTCCTAAAGGTTGGCTCATCTCCAGCTCTGGGTGGGTTTCCTCCACAGTTGTCACACAGTGCGCTGTAGCTACCTGTGATAACTGATGAGCAGGCAGACATCTTTTGCACTGCCATTTTTAATGTGTTTCACTACGTACCCCTTTCAAAGACTAATAATTTCCGCCAGGCAAGAATACCGCCAGCCTGGCATCAGATAAGTTCTCAGGCAGAGAGCTGTACCCTGCGTTGCCTATTTTATCTAATAAAGACTTTTCCATCTTGGGTCTACTGCTTGTAATTTATCCTTCATAAATTGACTTGCCAACACAGTCTGTTGGACAGAAAAAAAGTAAGATGCTGATGTATCTTCAGACTCCTTTCAGCTGACATAAAAAACCCATTGTCAAAATAGGGTAAGTAGAGGGGAAAACATTTTGGCAATTAGAAACCAAATTTCAATTTACCATCCTCCTGTCCTTCCAGTACTGTGACAAGAAGTAATGCTTTGGTCATTCACATGCTGACACAAGATAACATTTTGAGGCTGGAGCTGAAATGAAGTTTGAGATTAACCTTTTTTTTTTTTTCAGGATGGGAGTAACTGCTCAACCTACCTAACTGAAAACTTTAAACTGAAACAGGACTGTGAACAGCGCAGGTAGCATCAGAAGTATCATCATCTGTTTCCTCACGTGTAAGAACAGCTTTTCAAAGGTCCTTATTCCCCCTCCCCTTTGCTCCTTTCTTCAGCTAAGGTTGATGCCACATGGCTTTGGTCCCTACCCTCGACGGAGCCACCAGTGCCTTCCCAGGCATGCTGCAGCAGCCATGGCCATGCACGGAGGCTGCCTGTGCACAGCTGGCAGGGTAAAATGGTCCCCAGATGTTTGAAGAGTACACAGTGAACATCCCCCCTGCAGACAATATAGGCAGCAAATATCCGGAGGTAACTGGGCACATCTGAAACTCCCTGGCACCTGCTGCACGGCTGGGTGCAAGCAGGGAGGGCAGTGGCAGACCTTTTGCCTGCGTGTTTGGCAGCCTGGTGCCCACGTGCAGTTTGCATTTGCCACGTTGCCTTATTCAAAGGAGCATTAATACGTGCATTGCTAATGCGATAAAGCGGCCAACTGCCTGCTGTGCTGGCTTAGGGAACGAGCCTAGCTTTTACCACTCCTGCTCTCCTAGTGCTGAGCTAAGGGGACATCCGCCTCGGCACACACAGCCCTGTGGGGAGGTTTGCTCCTCTTCTGCCCATTGTCCTCACCTGCTGGTGCACCTGAGGCAAGCGGTGCTTTCCTTCTGCCAGACCATTACGTACCACAGCCCAAATCCTGCAGACACTTAGGCACACACAAGACACCCCACAGAGGAAAGCCGGCAGGGTCCTGGGAATGAAGGTGTTCATGGACACGTCTGCATGACCAGGACCCAGAGTTCTTGTAATTTGGGAAGAATAAGCGCCGGCTCCTAGCTGTGCAATAAAAGTGCACTATACCCTCATCCTGCTATATGTATTAATCACGCTTTGATAATTGTCTCCAAAATTAAGTTTAATAACAACTGAAATGTTTCAAGAGTTTCCTTGGCAGAAGAGTTTATAAAAGGTGCTACCTAGGCATGATGGAAAAGAAAATAAAATTATAGCATCAAACTCCTGGGAGAAATAACAGCTTGGATTTGTTAATTTTGGACAAAGCCTAAATTATTCTGCTGGCACAGTTTTAAACTATAGTCCTATAATGCATCTCCTCATACTTTTACAGCAGCGATAAGAAAATTGGCTAAGAAATGGTAATGCCCCTTTTGGATCCTAATGAATCTTTTGAGTCTCACTTGTTTAGTTTAATGAAAAAACAAAGTTAGCACGGCCATACTGCAGTCCCAATAACAATAACCTGTGTTGGGATAATGAATGAATTACATCAGGGGCAGGCAGAGTGCCTCCATGGCAGGGCAGAACCAGCAGCCACGCAACAGCCCTCAGCAACGTGCGGGTCTTCCCAGCTTCTCCCCATTCAGGATAAAACAAACATGCAAACAAGACGGAGCTGGGTCCTGAGGACCTCCCCAGCTGGCCTGAGGGGTGCCGTGGGACACGGACCACACATGGATCACCAGGACAGGCGTGCAGGCTGGTACCTTCGAGGCCAGCACACCTGCAGGTGGCTGTTCCCACCTCTTAACTCTTGCCACACTGGAAAGCCAAAGGCTGAATAAAGACTGATTTACAGAATTTTGTAGCCACCGCAGAACAGCTTTTAACCCTAAAATTTGTGGGGTTAAACTGGTAGCTGAGTTGGAATTTCTTCAGCACATAACTCAGGCAGCAGAGAAAGTAGAGATGTGCAGATGAAAGTAAATAAATACTTTTTGTTTCTTAATCACAGCATGTTTGCCAGGTATTTGACAACTGGATTGAGCCTTTAAAGTCATAACATGTTACTTGAAGATGTGGTTTGATTACAGCCTAGACATGAATGTATAATACCGGTTTTCAAGGGGCCAATTAGATGCAGTATTTCATGTAGCTGTTCCATGAAGAGTGAAATTATGCCAGTGTATATTATATATTGATCATTTTGTTTTTTAGAAGCTATTTCTTAGTCTGATGACAGTAGCTTTCAGAGGTAAGAATGCTATCTGCAGAGACTGCCCCCTAACTTGGGGTACAGCTAAAATCCTGAAAGCTGTACTGATTTAATTACAACTATTCAAAGAGAGTGAAAGATTTTATTCAGACTTTCCTGAGATGGAAAAGAAGGGGGTAATGGAAATTCTTTTATCATCCCAACTGCAGGGGTTGCGACAGAGAGCATGCTCTCATTTACCGTCTATACAGCTGTAATTAAATCACTCCAGCTTTCAGAATTTTAGCCATACCCCAAGTTGGGATAAAAATTCGCAGCAAAAGAGATGAAATAACACCACATGAAAGCGGTCAATACAAGTAACTAGATGCAGCGGCAAGAGAGTTTACTTTGTTCCAGAGAATTCAAGAGCAAAGCAGGACACAAGGCATGCTGCGCCATGCCAGTGCTGCCGGCATGGATCCAGCCGGACCTTACAGCTACCCACAGCAACGCTATCTAGAGGATCACAGTGCTACTGCTGTGTCCCACCACCCACATCTGCTGGTTAATAAAATAGAAGTCCGATCCCATTCATGACCAAAATTTGAGAAAAGAATTTTGAAAAGCTCCATTTTCCCAAGGAATCTAGAAATCTTTCTTGCTGAGTGCCCTGAAGAACATAAGCTCATTTTGATTGGAAAAAAACACCCCACAATGGCAGGAAATCAGCAAACTGGTTATGGAAATTAAAGAAAAAAGTGAAGCTAAACCTCAGAGCAGGGCTTTGCTATAAATGGATGCATTGACCAAGTCCCATACGTGTTTAGAGACAGATTTATTGCAGCTGTTACCTGCTGTGCTCCTGGCCAGAAATGCAGCCAGGCTGCTGGGGAATTAGGTGTGGGTTAGGGGAAGATGGCAACGATAGCGACAGTATGAGAGGCGGCTGTCTCCTGATTCAGCAGCACCTGGTCAAGCAGGCTCTGTGCATCCCAAAGAGCGGTGACCTACCCAAGGTAGGATGTCAGAACAGGCAAGTGCAGGGTCCCAGCCCCACTGCAATGAACCAGTAGCCCAGCTCCTGCCCCACCAGGTGGGCTCAGCTTCAGGTGTGAATACAGCTTCTTTCCCAGCCTGTGAACCCTGGACACCCCCGGCTTCCCAGCCTCACACAGTGACAGGGTGCTGCAGCTCTGGTCCTTGGTGGATGTTCAAGGCTTGGGGGCAGAGAATGCTGTTGTTGCTGCCACCATCCCCATAAAAGGCACCAAACACGATGCCTCAGCACATGGGAAAACAGAGTGAAGAGGTGATGCGGGTGTTCAGAGAGGGGGGGGCATCCTTAGGGATATAGAGTTTGGCTGGCAGCGAAATTGGCTCCATGGGCCAAGGACAAGTGGAAGATGAGAGGAGTTAGCGTGGGAAAGGATCTGACTCAGGCTATTGACACATTTTGCCTTGCTTGAGGTAACCAGTGTTTGGTAAATATGTTGTATCCTGCCCTCCCACCCCGTCCTGTGCACCTCCATGACGTCAGGTACCACACAATCCTGCACATGTCCTGTTACTGCTTTGCAACAAACCCATCAATACACTTAGGCAAGGAGAGAAGCACCAAAACACAATCTGTGGTAATAACAGAGAGAGTAAATGCTCCCAGCATTATCGCATCCTTAAAGCCCCACTTGGGGAGTTCCTTCCTGGCCATTCACGTTTACTGCAAATTGCTAGGAGCTGACTCTTTCAACACAAGGAGAAACACCATATAGACAAGCTACTGCATAATGTATAACATATAGGATATGGCAGGGTTATGAAGCCCAGGTATGTGAGAATAAAGAAAATATCCGCAGCATGTGGCCTCCAGGGTGAAGGTAGACCTACCTATCTCTCTTTACAGGGCGGCTTCTTAACTGTAATATCGAGCCCCTGTTAGCGCTGGACATACCTCTGAATCCCAGGTAGCATTGACCTGCATCATTTCAGATGCCTGATCCTGCCGGTTTTAAGCAAAACTCCCATTCAACTGCATGGGCATTTTGCCTGATTAACAGCCGCTTGCTTGGACCTTTTGGAGGTCAGGTTGAGAAACAGTGGGGAAGAAAGCAAGGGTAGCACTCTCTACCTGCTAACGCACCAGATCCTCTCAGCTTTCCAGCCTGGCAGAGCTTAATGTCTCCTTTGTGAAAGCGACAGTCAAATCCCCGTGATAGATCATATAATTATTTATTCTGTTCTCAGGTGATATGCACAATTTGGAACTTTTCTGAATGCAAGGTAGTAAGATAACACTTCAGGGGAAAAAACCAAAAAAACTCCCGAATTTCCAGTTCACTAAAATTTCAGAGGTAAACAATAAAAGTTACAGCAAAAAGATACTGCACAGTCCAGAAGATTCCTCACTGCAGGTGAGACGATGGCCTGTTGTACAGAGACCAAATACAAACTGACCCAGACAAAGACTAATTAAAAAGTGTTGTATCTGTTTGTATCCTCCGTAACTAGTTTGGCTTGTAACTGTTGGAGTTTAAACAGCAAACAATTTAATTTCTCCCTCTGTATGAAACACTCCCCACTTTTTAGAGGTTCGGCCTTCTGGATGACATTATCCATGCTGAGAAGATCAGTGATTTTAGGGAGTTGTCCAGAGCAATGTCGCTCAAATGGCTTTCTACTGATTAACTATTCTCCAGCTAAACTGAAAAGCGCGGCACTTTCCTTACCGTTATAGAAGCGGTCTAATGACCTGTTTCCAATGTGGTTTCTGAAGGCTGGGTGAACTTGAGCAGAAAGTTGGCACGAAGGCATAGGACTAGTCATATGCTGCAATTTGGGATGTAGTGAGAATTCAAAGATATGTGACAGGAAGAAATCCCCTGCCGAGCATGTTCGCTGGGGAACACTTTCTACCCTTTCTATGGCAAAACCAGCAAAAGCGATTAGGGGAAGGAAGAAAAACCTCCTCTGTGAACTTGATTGCAGACACTTTCACATGAGTCCTTGCAAGGCTTGTGTTTTCCACCAACGTTCTGGCAAACGAGTGATATCAGTTGTGCAAATGCTGGTGAAAAACAACTATAGGCAAATCTTAGGGTTTTCTCTGAATGAACATTTGCAAATAATGTTTTGGAGAGCTCTTGGCTGGAACAAAATCTATTTAGTCAGAATTTCCAGCATAGGGACACTAGACTAAAACAGCAGACGAGTTGGAAAAAACACACCCTACATAGAGAAATGTCATGGGGACCTTCCATGACCCTCCCAGTGATAGCGTAGCAGAAATAACTAAGCACATAAACCCGTAAACTTCCGTACTGGAAATTTGTTCTCCTTGAGCTCTTCCTTAAAAGCGTGTGCATAGGATATTGCTGTAAACTGGCAGTGCTAATGCATTCATTGATCAGACAGGATGTATCCACTTAATACTGCAGTGCGGGCTTTCCATTTGTTTACCCTTTCCTACGTTTCAGTGGCATTTTCACTTTAAGCAAATTTCAGCATAATCACTGTATTTGCTTAAACCTGCACATGTGCGACAAAGCCGTTCCTAGCCCATCTGCTCTGGCAGCCGCTGGCATGTAAAATGGACACCCCTCTGTCCGACCCCCCGTCACACGTGCAACTGAGGACAGAGGGGCAGAGGCACTGGGGAATTGTTATCACCAAACACTAAGAGGCATGTGCTTTGGAGCCAAGGTTTTACACCCCTCACACATGCATATGTATTTTACCTCATTATTGGCTTCAGCTGTACTTATTGTTACCAATTTTTGTCCCGATGCTATTTTTCTAGGCAGCCTCAGTGGGAGAGACTTGTGTGCAGAGTAATATTTGCATTTCTGCAAGCCTTTACGGGTATACATATTGTTAATACGCACATAAACAGGATGCCATTCATATTTAAACAGTGCTTTTGGAGTCGGATGGCATCACAGCTGAGGGAATGGAAATGTTCTGATTTGTATCACTTATCTCAGTGGAGGTTGCT
This sequence comes from Fregata magnificens, assembly GCA_013389945.1. Classification (NCBI taxonomy): domain Eukaryota; kingdom Metazoa; phylum Chordata; class Aves; order Suliformes; family Fregatidae; genus Fregata; species Fregata magnificens. The sequence goes on along the minus strand of WAAD01012461.1, from coordinate 1,246 downwards.
TCCTTCACATATTCTGACTTCTGCAGAGCCGCTGTAATAAGGTAGTTATATTCACATAGGATGAGACACTAGGCATTTAATAACCCCCGCTTCCTCCCCCAAAAGCCTAATAAGCTTGCTTTGCCAGTTGATCTTTACAGTCACTCGCCCCTCCGTTTTTTCCAGACTACTGTGCTTCCTTTATACTTCAGCTCTTTTTTTCATTTTCATTTGCATATATTCAAGGCCCTAAAGAAAAACAGCTCTGCATTAAAAGGCTCTTACAGAAATATATGCTATTTAAGTAACAATAGAACATGTTTTTCATTGGGAGGAAAAAAAAAGGAAGATATTTTAGTTCCAAATAAGATTTAAAAAGATGTCACATGATGTTCGGTGTACTTTGGCTCGCAGAATTTGTCCTGCAGTTTGTTGCGGCTTCTGCTTCAGCCAGTTTATCTCTTTTGCAGAAACAGGACTGTAACAGGTCTATGTGTGTTCAGACATGCCACCTCCCTCTTCATCCGAGGCTTTCCCCAAGCGCAGAGGACCCAATGCCTCACTGCACTGCACCCTCTATCGTTATTTGCTCTTGCGCTAAGGGGGTATAAAGCAGCGCCGCTCGCACTGCGCAGCATTTCACACTGCCTTCAGCAGGCTGCGGGGAGCCCGGCTCAGCAGGGCTTATCCAGGCATCAGTTCCAAAAGCTTTTCATTCCTAGAAGTCACGGCTGTGTCAGGCGGGATGCTTCTCCACTGCCTTTACGAGATAAAGTGCCAAAAGGGTATGCATTTGCAAAAACATACGGTGAAAGAATTTCAGTTACACAAACACCCCCCCCAACCTCGTGGGTGCTTATGTGCATGCCTGGGGGTCTGCCTCATCGTCCCCAAAAGGTTTAATGGCCAGGACTGAGGCAGTTCTTGTCCCAGCTCTCTGCCGTGGCCGCCTGCTGGCAGTCACCGTCACTTAGGGGAACTCGCTGAATGGGCTGGGTGTTGTCTCCAAAACTTTCTTAAGGCACAGCCCTGCAACTGGATTAAACCAACCTAAGATCCCAGGACCGTGGGAACTACTGACCTGTCAGCCTCACCTCTGTGCCTGGGAAGATCATGGAACAGATCCTCCTAGAAGCTATGCTAAAGCACAGGGAGGACAGGGAAGCGATTCGAGACAGCCAGCATGGCTTCACCAAGGGCAAGTCCTGCCTGATCAACCTAGTGGCTTTGTTTGATGGAGTGACTGCATCAGTGGACAAGGGAAAAG
>WAAD01012459.1:29809-49646 GCA_013389945.1 Fregata magnificens | reverse complement strand
CAAATTGCCTTATTCCCAACCTATGTAACCACATGTATGAGGGGGCCAAGGCCAGAAATGCAAAACTTTGCAAGGGAAATATTAAGAACCTGTTACAGAAATAGTTGTTTTTTTCTAACGAATTTGGAATTCATAGTTCTCTCTTCCCTTTGCATTCATTTAAAAATATACATAATATGTGAGATGCAAGGTGAACATCCATGCTCACAGGCTGATATCTTGTGGATCACCAAGGAAAAGACAGAGGCGTTAATCCATGGGAACAGAAGATTCACAGTTCCTTCCTCTAATAAGTCATAGATTGGCTCATAAGAGTGCAGTGACAATTCTAATACTATGAGGGTTTGACTTAGGGAGACATATAATTTTTAAAAACCTTGCTAAATACTCCTACTGATACTTTTCAGTAAAATATAGCACAAAAATTCAAGCAATATCATGATGTCATGGGACATAACCATGGGTCAACAGGGATAAAATTTGCTCTAGGATTTCACCAATTCACCAAATTAGGCTGCCATTTTCTGTATACAAATCAGCTATTGCAGTTTCACATTTTCCCAAACAGCAGGCGTTTTAAATAGAAAAGGTCAGCAAAGGGACATTTCTCCCCCCATTTTCCAGGTAAAGAATAGAGGCACACAGGCTACAAATGGTTAAATTTTTGTAGCATAGTTAAACATCAAACTTTGGACCCTCTGCCCCATGATTTACCTGCAAGATTTTGCTCTCTTTCTTCCCCACAAGTCTGTCTTGCACTCATTTTCTTTCATTCTACAGTATAATCTGATTGTTCAAACTCTGTGACCAAAACCCCTGCATTGTAACTTTTTTTGAAAGTGTATATTAATATAAACAAGCAGGACTTGTCAGTGCAGCAAAAAAATAAACCTGCCTGTTATATGCAAAGTACATCTTTAATGATGTTTAAAAAGGAGCTAAACATCTCTATGGGAATTCTTAAAACACTTATCTCTTAGGCCCTTATTTAGTTTTGCGAGTCTTTGTTGTTTAACAAGCTGGAGAAATGGGTCATCTAATGTTATATTAATCAGTAAATTAATATTTTAATTTGATTTTCTTTATAGTTGAGATGCTTGCGGCATCTCCAGTGTTTTCTCTCTCCATACACTGATGTTAAGCAGTATCATTATCATATTGTACCTTGGGGTTGTGAGATAACAGGGTCCAGTGATAGCTCTATTCTTAGGAGAGTGGGAGGTTTATGATGACACTTATACATTTTAAATGGCACATGGAGGCTCTCATGTAATGAAATGTCTTACAGCTGAGTCATAGGCTTTTCTACACTGGGCTTTTCAGTTCATATACTTGAAATCACAGCTTTCAGGTCCAAGTAGGTGATACGTTTTGCCAGTCTTTTGATAGGATCTTTACAGTGTGCTGGAGTAGAAATCTCACTCATTCAGTTTTTCATGAATGGTCCTATTTTGAAGGTTTTTGATAAGTTGCAAGAAATATGAATATCAATATCAAAGAAATATGAATAGATGAAAAGGAGAGAAAAAGAACACTAATTTTTTTGAAGGTTAAGTTCTAGTTTAATATAATTTTTCAAATATTCAGTAAATCAAATGCAGAAGAGACACAAACTTTTATTTGGTATTATGAGCTCAAACTACCTTTTTGAAATCTGCTTGGAAAATCAGAATTTGTGATTAGATCAGGCCAGACTGTCCCTGGCCCTTGCGCATCTATACAACAGCTGACAAAGAAAGCAGACTCCTTTTTGCTCTCTTATGCATGACCTTATAACAGGTCAAAATAGTGCTGAGACAGAAATGGTTCACAGGTCACTGTTAGGTGACTACAAAGGAAGAAACAGTCTTTGTTCCTTTTACCTCCTTAGTCACAATCTGACCTTCTCACCTTGTCCTTTCCCTCTAAACTCTATAATTGAGGATATTTACTGCGTCAAAGATCCCAAGCCTAGCACAGGCCCCCTCCCTCTGTTACAAATACACAAATCACACATCCTAGTGCACATTCGCTCTGGTCCAATGGTAAGTTACATGTCTGAGTGAAAATATATGCTTGGTGATACCCTCACATACCAAGGGCAAAGCAAATCACATTCACACATTCCGTATCACAGCTGGTTTACTGGCCGTACTTCAGCACATGCACCATAATCATATATGACTGTAAAATAGTCACTAGTTCATTGTTTCTTGAGCTTCACTGGCTTTCTAACATAGTCATTCACAAAAATGCATCCAAATGCAGGTTCCACTTTTGCTCGCAATTATGCAAGTGCAAAACTGGCCCAGCAGGAATGTAGGCGTGACACTTTCCTTCTCTCTCTCCCTCCCTCCCTCTCTCCCTCTCTTTTTTTTTTTTTTAAATTTTATTTGTTAAATAACTTAAGGCCTGGGATGTGAAATGGCATTTTAAACATTGCATAGCATGGGATTCTAGGTTGAGGGACCGAGTCAAGTCTGGCAACCCTTAGGTGCAGTCAGAAGATTTTTTCCTCATCTCAGGATAGTGGTATCAGCTTTCCCGAAGATAAGTAAGTCCACCTGGATTCATAGAATCATAGAATAGTTTAGGTTGGAAGAGACCTTTAAAGGTCATCTAGTCCAAGCCCCACTGCAACGAGCAGGTACATCTTCAACTAGATCAGGTTGCTCAGAGCCCCATCCAACCTGGCCTTGAATGTTTCCAGGGATGGGACATCTACCACCTCTCTAGGCAACCTCTTCCAGTGTTTCACCACCCTCATCATAAAAAATTTCTTCCTCATATCTAGTCTAAATCTACCCTCTTTTAGTTTAAAACCGTTACTCCTTGTCCTATCGCAACATGCCCTACTAAAAAGTTTTGTCTCCATCTTATAAACCCCCTTTAAGTACTGAAAGACTGCAATAAGGTGTCCACGGAGCCTTCTCTTCTCCAGACTGAATAACCCCAACTGCCTCAGCCTTTCTTCATAGAAGAGGCGTTCCGTTCCTCTGATCATTTTTGTGCTCCAACAGGTCCATGTCTTTCCTCTGCTGAGGACTCCAGAGCTGGACGTAGTACAGCTGGATGCTGGGGTCTCACCAGAGCAGAGTGGAGGGGCAGAATCAGCTCCCTTAACACGCTGGCCACACTTCTTTTGATGCAGCCCAAGATACGGTTGGCCTTCTGGGCTGTGAGCACACATTGCTGGCTCATGTCCAGCTTTTCAGCCACCAGTACCCCCAAGTCCTTCTCCTTAGGGCTGCTCTCAACCCCTTCATCCCCCAGGCTGTATTGATACAGGGGGTTGCTCTGACCCAGATGCAGAACCTTGCACTTGGCCTTGTTGAACATCATGAGGTTCACATGGGCCCACTTCTTGAGCTTGTCCAGGTCCCTCTGCATGGCATCCTGTCCCTCCGGCATGTCAACCACACCACTCAGCTTGGTGTTGTCTGCAAACTTGCTGAGGGTGCACTCGATCCCACTGTCTATGTCACTGATGAAGATATTAAACAGTACTGGTCCCAATACAGACCCCTGAGGGACACCATTTGTCACTGATCTCCATCTGGACATTGAGCTGTTGACCACTATCCTCTGGATGCAAACATCCAACCAATTCCTCGTCTACCGAACAGTCCACCCATCAAATCCGTATCTCTCCAATTTAGAGAGAAGGATGTTGCGGGGGACCATGTCAAAGGCCTTACAGATGTCCAGATAGATGACATCCGTAGCTCTTCCCTAGTCCACTGATGTAGTCATTCCATCATAGAAGGCCACGAGGTTGGTCAGGCAGGACTTGCCCTTGGTGAAGCCATTGCGGCTGTCTCCAGTCACCTCCCTGTCCTCCATGTGCCTTAGCATTCAGTCAGCCTCGAGGCCAAAAATGATGTGTGGGCCATTGGCTGGATGACTGCACCAAAATATTTTGAAGTTAAAATGAATGGAAGAATCTAAATGAATGTGCTTGTTATGTTAACACAATAACAATAGAGTTAATAGGTAATTTTATATTATAAGATCCATGAAAAATCTTGTGATGGTTCATTGAAAACTTGTGTGAATATTCACATTGGTTTTGATTTGTACTAGTTTCCTCTGAGGGAAGTATTATATTTCACCCATTTTTTTACAATAGCTTATAAATAGGATAACAAACCTCTGAATGGGTTTTGAACTAGGACGAAGTTCTGAGCTTAATTCAATGTCACAATCATCTTGAATGCAAGAGTAAGTTTACCCCAGTTTTAATATGGAGGACTTTTAGGCAAGTATGAAACTACAGAAGTGTTTGCCTTCATTGTGAACATTTCTCACATCTCTAGCTATCATGTTGTTAAGGTTACCACTTGCCAGTATCAACAGAACGAGCTTGTTCTTTCAGTTACTCTTCACTGAAAGCTGTGGGGAAAGGTTTGACTGCCTATATGATTTTGAAGCCCCACCTTCTGGAGTCTTTACCGACAACAAATAACATCTGTCTTCAAAGACCAGCTCCAGAAGGCACAAGTCAATGGAATACATAAGTAGGGACAGCAGAAGGTGTCTTAAAAAGGTGGGTGCTCCAGAAGTGAACATGCATGAGGAAAAAAGAGGCAGTCTGCTTAAATGAAACCAAATAACTTAAGGGGCCTGGCTACACTCCTATTTTTACATCACATGCAAAAACAAGTTAGGAAGAAGTTGCTTGCTTTAGCTACTTAAAAAATAGATTGGAATTCCAATTCTTCTGTCCCAAAAGCACAGCAACATTTTTTCCTTCTATTGATTATCAGTCCACTTTGGTTGAAACAGGCCTGACTAAGATCAAAACCTCTTTGAAAAGATGACTTTAAACCTGATGAAGTACCAGCACCACTGCACTATGCTATCAGATGGGTATTTTTGGAAAATGAGAGTAAATCAATATTAATAATATAAACCAGAAATTGATTGATTTTGCCATTAAAATATGTAATGGTGAAAAAGCCCATATCTAATGATTTTTGTTAAAGTCTGTCAGTAACATATTAATTAAACTGGATACATGAAAATATTTGAAGACATTTGTAAGACTTACTTGGGTCAACCAATTTTTAAAAGCAAAAGTTCTACCATTAATAAATTGGAGAAGGATCATAGCCGTTAAGCAATAAGGATGAAAGTCACACGAAAGGATGATTAGGAGAAATTTGAAAAAAAGAATTTGCAGTCTCCATCATTCTCTGTCTCTTACAGTCTAATAAGTTAACTTGTACTGACTGGCAAAAGAGGCGATAAAAACTGATAATTCTTTAAATGACACTAATTCCAGGATGTATGCAAAGCCTTACCAATGCTTTAGCATCTATCAAGGACATATTAAATAACTCGAGATAGTGGATTAATATTGTGTAACCATCTTCAGAAATTCTAAACCATCCATTCCAACATCCTTACTGGCATTGATTATGAACCATTGAATCAGTACTTTATGTTCATTTCCTTTCATTTGCTTTATTTTACACTGGGGAATATTTGCATTTGTACTGCGTTCCTGCTTCAAGTCAAACACACTTTAAAATTCATACCTGCCTTAATGCAATAGTAACTTTGGTAGACTGTTATTGTCTTGACAACTATGTCCATCCCCTCCTCCACTCAACTGCGGAGAATGAAAAAAAAAAGGAAAAGAATTTAAAAAAGGAAAATACAGAACTAAAAGGCCAGAGATTTGATAACAAAGCCAACATAGAAATAGCTAATTAGGAGATTTGGAAATTACCAGCTAATGTATGTCAATAAAGGTCTAGTAATGATTTCCCAAAAAGTTAACAAAAGCACCACCAACAAAATGAAGAGTTAGAAAGCACATTGCAGCAATCCATAAATCATTTTGAAAAAGGACCAAAATCACTAGACAGAACTGAAAACCACTAACTCAATCCTTATTGTCAAGCCTAATGTGATCCAATGTACCATAGTGAGGGAATGGGAAGGAAGTGTCTACACCACATGTTGAATTAAAGGGAATCAACCAGCCATTTACTTTCATTTATTTAGTAACCTTCATGATGAGATCATCAAATATATTGTCTCCTCAGGAATCATTGAAGGCTACTACCTCGCTCTCTTTTTTCCAGCCTACCCTTTCCAGTCTGATTTTTCTGTCAGATTATTTGATCTGTTAAATGCATGAGTTTTTAGGGGGAGGCTTGGTTTTCCTCTGTGCAAGGAGAAAAAGATACAAAGATAATATTCTAACAGATTAATTTTTAAGTCACTATGAAGGATACATTAATGGACCTCTGAAGATTACAGTATCATGGTTGTAAAGAGTAGCCTATGTTAACTGAGACCAATAGGAAATAGTTTTACTGAAAGCAGTAAATGAAAGGAAAAAAGTTTCCTGTTCTGCAAAACCAAAATCAAACACAAAAAACATACGGATTGTACCACCTTACCTATAAATCTAGAGATCACTGCATTAAACAGAAGGACTTCTCTTGTCCCTTTGTTTGGTAGGCAAGTAGTCTGCTGTTGAAGTAATTTGCTGTCAAAGGTGGGTCAGATGAACTGTGTCCATATTTCTTCTATCACACTTCCACAGCGGGAAGCTGAAGCAACAGCCTTAGATGGCCTACAGCCCTAGCTGTAGATATTTATTCTGTAGATACCTAAAGGAAGGTGAAATGGATCTCACAATGGGTAAGATATCTGTTCCCAAAGGCAGTTAATATAACTGAAAATCAATGGGGCACAGGGATCTGAATGACTCAGTGGCTCGTTGCAGTTCAGGATCACTTATCCGTGCTACCCATCAATGACTTGGTAAAACTTACCTGAAGTTTGCAAGGCCGTCCAGAAGTACTTTCTTTGGTCACTGTAGTCCCCTTAGTACAGTTCTCCATCTAGGTGACACTGCCTTATTCTGTCTAGTTCAGAATTAATTAGAGTATTGTTCCAGGGCTTTGTATTGAGTCATATTTACATGCTCCAGCTGTTTATGCTATTTTGAAAGCAACAAATGAAGTAAGTGCTTTTAGCTTTGGAGTTTCCTTCATCTACTTCAAATCTGCAGGAGTTCTTGTGTATTCAAAAAACTGGCAATTTTTCCCAACTGTGGCAGTTGGTCCAATAATAGATTCTACCCCACTTCGCAAATCTTGACTCAATTATGTCAGAACATTGTGGCGGGAAGATCACTACTTTGAGAGTGGTTCCCTGCTTGGGTGTGTACACAGTGTAAAATTAAATTTGCACTTCATGTTACCTCTAATACTCATACTCCCACATAGTTTAAGATGATCTATTTATTGAAATATGAAAGAGATATCATATAGAAGGGATTTTTATTGAAGAAGTGTGGTTAAATTATGTTTCTTTTCATATGGGCAAACTGGTTGTATGTGTCCTGTTCCCCACCTGCTTCAACAGTAACAGCAACAAAGCCTCAAAGTTAAAATGAAATAAAGACAATAATAATAAAACAGTTAGAAATGCACCATAACATTGTTGAAAACCAAACAGTTTGTAAAGGAAGGAAGCCACAGGTTAAGTTCTTTGTTGCTTTTTGGAATAATTTCAGAGACTTATTTTTCTCTCTTAAATAGCTTCTGCACAATTCTTTGTAGTTTTCATTTGGTAGTGGTGCTGATTATATATCTCAACACGGTTGAATTTTGAAAAATAAACTGTTCATAGAAATTTCAATCTTTTATCAAACAAGGTCAAATTATTTTTTTAAGCAGAAAACTTCCAATTAGTGATAGCTGAATTATTCATAATGCATAAATTATCTAAAATAGTATATTACTTTATTCTGTTCCAGATTGTCAGTAAAGAATTTGAATTCCTATGAATTTATTCATTGTTTTCATTAGATCTGTGAACAGTTTATGTACTGAACTTCAGTACATAGGGTGATTTGCTGACAATTTACTTTGACTATTCACAATTTGTAGAGCATAACTGTTAGCTAAATCATGTGGTTTTGTTTCTGCTTTCTAAATAGATGAATATTTTTTAAATGTGAAAATAACAAGTAATGCTTTGCCAGTAACAAATAAAAAGTAATGAATAGTCTTTAGGTGATTTTTGATTCTCTTCTTCCTACCATAGCCATGCAACAAAAGCTGTTTGAGTAAACATTCACAAATACCAGAATGAAAGGGCATGGGCACACAGGAAGAATGGCTTTTCAGTTTGTTACTTAAAAGTCTTCCATTAGGTGTCAGCTGCTTACATTTCCAAACACTATATCCCACAATAATGAATAAAAGACTTCCTAATAAAAGGAAGGCTTTTTAGAATGAACCTTATGAGTACCTACTCAAGACTAAGGTTAATTCTGTGCCTTGCATGAGCACTTTGGCTTGCAGATACAGAAAGAGCTTGATTTAGGAATGGGTCACACTCCTCAGACACGAAATATCCATCTGTTGTGTGAACAGTCATACTCAAGAGTGAATGAAATTTCTCTGACCAGATCAGAAGAAAGTAACTGAGTATTTTGTGATACTCGATCTCTCCCCCAGCTGTGGAAACCTATTGAAGCAGCTCTACTTTTAATACATTTGTCAGAATGCTAATTGGAAGAATGACTTCATTGTGTGAGTCATACAGTCACCTCTGCAGACCTCATTAGACTTAAATGAGCAGACTGAAGGCCAGAGCAATCATTCTGAGCACAGCCATATGTTGGTGAAGAAGATCTCTCAAAAACAGGCTTGTGGCCAACTTCGGGTAATTACAAATGACTAGATGGAAGATGGAAGTCTTGGTGGCAGGAAATACATTGGAAACACTCACATATGTAGAGTGTTCCCTTTCATAACAAAGGACAATTTTAAAAAAAAAAAAATCTTAGAAAATAACCGATTCACTAGCTGGTACATTTTTAAATAGCTTCAAGGTTTTGAGTTAGGACAATGGTATTTTTAGGTAGCAGTAGAGCATGCCACCTAAACTGTGTGTAACAGTGTGGATCTTTGCAGGACAGGCCATAGCACTGGTTGGAAATCCTTAGGAACACAAAACTTTTTTCTGGGTGATGAAGTCATTCCAGCCTGACTTCAAAAATTAGCAGTGACAATCAAAATAAATTATTGGTTGAGACTGTGACTTTGCTTTTGAAGCTAAGCTATATTTGTGGAGCTGCTGCTTACCTGCGTTTGAGAATTAGGTAGATCTGGATGAGGGCTTTAGTAGAAAATGAGAACAACTCTGTCTCCCCTGGCAGCTAAAAGGTAAGCAGCAGAACTAGTACGAAGAGAAAGACATAATCTACTGCTTCATTTAATTTTTTTAACCTGAAATATTCTGCTAATAGGATAGCCAGATTCAGAAGGACTGAGGAAAATACTATTTGAAGACATCTCATAGTCAACAAATCTTCATAGTACAAGCTAAATGGAAGCAACATGGGATAGCGATCTCCTTCTGATGTCATCTAAATTTAATATAAATTCTGAATGAAGCTTAGGGTGACTTACACAAAGCTTGGTTAACAAACAGGGAATTAAATTCCGTATACCTTTTCAGAGGAGTAAAAAGTAAATAATATAGTCATTAAGATCTATGGAATAACCTCACCCAAAACAAAACTATTGAAATATAAGACTTTTATGATTACAGCTATTTCTTACCTTAAATACATCTGTTTTGAAGTTATAGATTAAGGTACTTATGTGGTTGTGAAAATCTCAACAGTCTGACCTTTATGAATTTTATGTCAACTACTCATATATGTCTGAATTTCAGAAAAGTACAGATTTTGCTTCATTTTCTTACTTGCTGTGCACACAGTCCTTCTTCTATCTGACCTTGAAATAAACAAGAATGAAGAACACATTTTTGAAAACTGACAGCTCACTACAACTAAGCAGAAATAAAATAGGAGGCTTTAAAAAACCTACATTGTTACTATAACGTTTAAAATAGCAGGAGAGCTTCAGAAGGTTATTTTAAGTAGAGCTCCCAAGAAGACGACTAAGAATCTTGACACTCCCATCATCACTTGAGAGACAGAGTTGTATCTACTCAACTCCGCCTTCCTGCATGATGAAAAATAAATCTGAGACATGGCCTTGAAGTATCAACCCCCTCAAAACTCTGCTCATGCAAGTTATGTCCTTCCAACAGACATGTTTCCATTACGCTTCTCAGTGTTTTAATTGGTAACACAGAGGTGAAAACCTTTGCACAAAAATGGCCATAAATTCCTAAGTTCCCATATGAAAAGCAACCAAGTCACAACCAGTTTGTAGCAAAACAAGAGGATAAAAACTAGGAAATAAAACACACTGGCCATTGTGAGAGCCCTCACATCCAACCCACACGTGGTGATTTTCACATTTACTTACCTGAGAGACAGAAAAACTGCCCCTAAAGCACAGCACTAAAAAAAAAAAGAACAACAAAAACCCCCACTTTTTAACACATACAGTAACCTGGGTATCTGCACTAAACCACCTAAAATTTAGAAGTTCCTGCCCTGGTTTCATGAAAAGATTTGGGATTCACAGGGCTCACCGATTCTTTCTTTTCACCAAAGCTCTATTCAGGAATGATAAGCATCTATCAATTTGCATATCATTTTTAAAGATACTTCCTAAAGTAATTTGCTATATGTATGGTTGGCTATGGATTTAGATACTGCTATACCACTAACATAACCATTATTACCCAGGCAGGTACACCTTCTAGTCTTCTTCTTCAACTGTAAAGAAGTTTCATAACCAAATCATCAAGCCAAAAAGTTGTCATCTGAAAAATTCTTTCTTCCTTTCAAGTCCCTTTGCACTTAGAGGTGCTGCCTACGCCGTTTAGGTGATGCCTAAACCCTGACATGCACAGCTAGTTTCATCCTCAGTGTTTCCAACTTTGAGATTTTTCTAGAACACCCACCAAGCAATGAACAGCATTGAAGTTTATGTGAACCAATTATTCTAAATGTCAGCACTACAACATTATGGTGGTATCACTCACTTAACCAGGATCTATGTAATCCCTGTTTGTGGATAAACAAATTCTTTGTCCTTGGTATACCAACAAATTCCTTATTTCTTCCTCCCAGTGTCTGACTTCATGTCCAACCTTAAATTATTAACTCCTGCAGGAATGTGTCCTTCTTTGAAAATACAAAGACTATCTGCTGGTTGTTGAGTGTTACCATATAAAAAATGCATTTTTTGTGATCATGTTGTTAAAGAAAAATGTAAATATCTGCATGGTAAAACTCTGCTATTATTAATTGAACACTTTGATTCAAATGCAGAGCTGTCATTTCTTGAAGTGGATGTCCATGTTTAATTTTAATACTTAAAAATCTCTTTCAGTAATCAAGAGAATTCATAGGAAAACTTGTGTTATTGTTTACACAAAATTTCTCACTGGTATTGCTTTTAGTATATTTAGTTCCATATAATGGAACTGTGTCTCGAACATTTTAAAACACAGGTTCAAGCATGTACAATGTTTTGTTCATTTACACTATTTGCCAATATTTCCTCCAATGACAATAACACATTTCAGCTGCCTTTTCATGAAGTCATCTTTCTCATTTATCTTTTTTGTCCTCTTGGCAAGAAATGATGACTGTTTCCCTAACCTTTCATTATCAGGCAGGATAAATAGCAACATCAACCACATGCTTCTCTAAGGTATAGTTTAAGATTATTTGTTCCCCAGACTGTGTAACAGATAACAGTGCAGAAGGTGCTTTGCAGTTCACTGGCTAGACTACCAGTAAGCTTGCATTTTTCTGAAGTTGCCTACTTTTTAATAGATCTGTTCACCGTATGCATTTTCTTTAGGCATATTGCCGCTTTGCCAATGCAGAACTCATGTTTGAAAATGGTGGGGAGAATTCAGTCCTCCTGCTACAAAATCATGAGCCTGTACCCAGTGCACTGTATCTGTGTTTCCAGTTGTCCATACTTCTGACACTCCACCCCCAGCATTGTTCCAAGCTCTTGAACTAAATGAAAACTTCCATTCCATGGAGCAATAATATTGCCCACACGGTAGGTCAACTGTTAGAGACTAACCTTTACAAATATTTGGGCAAGCCTTATGCTGCATCAGACACAGAGAACAATACAGGTACACAAAAGCAAACTCTGTCTCTGATTTGAGGTTTTCTTCAGCCTGATCACTCTTTCTACCGAATTTAAACAAACAAGGAAATGGAATGCAAGAAGCTAGAAAGTCACGCACCATTAAGAAAATTAAAGAGTTCTCTCAGAAATGCTATTTTTTTCACATAGCATATGCTGTGGGTTTAATTTATTATTAGTTATTCTGTTAAATTGACTGAAAGTTTATCATTATACCTTAATAACCCTATTGTAAGTGCAAAGCACATCCTTAACTGGAGGCTCAGAAGTGATGCTTCCATAACATAATACAGACATAACCTACAGAACTAAAGTATATTTCAAGTGTTCATAAAATTTCTAAATAAGTGCAAATTAAGAATTGCTAAAATATGATTCTGATAAACAAAGATGTAACCTTTTTCAAAGTTTCACAGATCATACCATATGCCAAATAAAGTTCCTCTGCATAACCTTGGTCACATGCTTTCAAGTTTAATACAGTTAATTTTCTTCACTCAGTAACTATTTTGAGTCTGGTAGTCCAACTTACTTCACAAATCTGTGAAATTCATCATGTAACCGTGGCACACAGATACTACAGCTAGTATGATGTACATTTTTTCCTCTTACCTGTCTACCTATTACCTACAGAAGAGTCATACAGCACACGTGCAAATCAATCTATGGGAGATAAAACCATTCCCTCAGTTCACCCACTTTAGCATATGGAAATAAAGATCTTCAGTACTGAAATTTTCCTAGCCCTAGGGCTCACAGAGCATTGCCATATGACATGTTTTGACATGTATTGTTTAACTGTTGTTTTGGACTAATTTTTAGTAAAGTTTAATTACATAATAATAATAATTGTCTTTATATATCAATAGACATTTCAAAAGTCTTGGAAATACTTGCTGTAATTACTAAAAAGTGTTTTGCAACATCTCCTTTCTCTTTTTTGTTGTTTCCACATTACAGAGGTGGACCAAACCCATATCCACTTTCCTTAGCTAATGTCAGTTGGTGTACGTTCAGGCCTGCGGTGGAGGCGGTTTGGTCCCGTTCCCCAACTGGCTGCTAAAACCTGCTCCTTACAAGCTCCGCTCCCCACAACACACTCGTTCCCCACGGCTGCTGTGCCATTCCTGAGAGCCGCAGCGCCGATGCCCAGCTCTGCACACAGCTTCTCCTCTCCTTTCAGCCACCCACTCAAGTCTGGACCCAGGCATCGGCGCCCTGGCCCCCCGCCTTCACTCCGCCAGCAGAAGCTGTTGGTATTTATTTGGCAGAGCAAGGCTTGGCGAGCTCTGTGGCTCTGGAGTGACAGTGCAGGGCTTGGGGCTGGCCTTATCAGGCTGTGAAATTCCACTGAAACCAAGGGGATTTCTTCTGCTGAATGGAAAGCATGCAGGGCTGTCAGGATCAGGGTACTACACATGAGTGGAAGAAGGAAAATGGAAATCTTTTCAATGAGCCTGTTTGCTTTGTAATATAAAACCATATAATGAAAGCACATCCACATGATTGTAATTTTCTAATGTTTTATACTTTAGTCTTATTTTTCATAGCAGTTTCTCTGATTTATCCATTTCAGTTTTTTATGTTATTTCTTTTTTTTTTTGTTGCTTGTTTATTATTGGCATATATTTTTAGTATTTTTCCTTTGGATTTTTTTTTAAATTGACAAGATTTCATCTCTGTTTGTTAAAGAGAACCAGCTGTTTTCTTCAAAGATAATTTTCTGAAGCTGTTGTGCGCCATAATTACACTGCAATTACACAGCAATATCCATAAAAGCAGATGAGGATTCTATGTGTCCTTCTGACTCATTAGAAGTTGCAAAAATGATGGATGCCGTCTTTCCTAGCTTGACTATTGCCCTCTGTCGGCAAACCCAAGTTCTATCATATCGAGAAAGAACTAAAGCAAGGAATAAGAGAAAACCTTTGAAAGTAGATTAATTTCAGTTTTGGTAATGGCAACAGTGAAATAATATTGAAGCTGGAAAGTATTTTCTAGGCGTACTTTATGGAGAACACTTTGAATGCTTTAGTTAATGTTTGCAATAAATCAACACTATATACATTTTGCGTTCCATTTTCTGATAAATTCTTTTTTCATATAGTCAAATTACTTCAGCAATTATTCTCTTTTTAGTTCAGTCTCATATCCATGTAATTTCCTTATAAAAACCTTCAAGCAATTTCTTGTTTTTAAAGATATGATCGGATTCTATTCAGTTCTGTTTTGTTCAGTTGCTTTGACGTGAATTAGTTGAAAAAAGTCAAAATATGCTCATAGGGCTTTGGAATACCTTAGATCTTCATGTTCTAACTGTGGAGATGAATAAAATCAGAGAGCTTCTTTCTTCACTCGGACCAAAGAAGACCAAACCCAATTCCTTCTGAATCACCAGGCCAAAAATAATTCCAGAATCAGTTCTCAAATATTTGAGATGACAGAAGAGAGTAATTTGGACGGGGGTGAGGTTTGGAGGGTTGGGGAGGGGGTTTGTTTGGGGTTTCTTTTTCATTAAATATTGACTCAGGTGAGCTATTTAGTTTTGTTGGTTCATTTTCTGGTTAGGGTTTAGCTTGGTGACTTCTAAAGATCTTGCATGATGAGCCTGAGCCAAAGCCAAGAGGCAGTGAGGCTACTTGCACTGACTTTCAATGGACTCTTGTGCGCTCCTCTCAGAGCAGCCACTGAACTCTCTCTGATCTTGATTTGCAAAAGGATTATGGACAGGGCAGAACTTCAGAAAACAAATTAGTTTCATTAAGACCCTGGAAATTTTAATGTGAGTTGCAAGTCAGGAGAGACCTATCAGCACATTAGTTTCCCCTGCATTCCTTCAGTTTCAACCAGAGCTGGATCCTGATACAGTTTCAAAACATTTACTTTGGCTTGGGCAATAGAGAGCATTCTGGTTTTGTAGCCAACTGGTCAACCAAAGCATACAAGGCGATTATTAGTCCTCTAGTGATTTTCAGCAAACAGACCCTGTTTAAACAGCAAAGTTAAACAAAACTCAGTTTAGAGAGACTATTCTGAACAAAATGACATTGGGAAATGAACGTGTGTTTTATTTTCAGTTGTATTTCTAGCTGTTATAGCATCTACAATGTGTCTCTTAGCTTGCAGAATTTTTAGATGCTCAAAATTAAAGTGTTTCCTTTAACTCCAGGTGAGGACCAGATTTTGTTAAGGCTAACACAAGCACAGGAATAAATTCTCTAATGCTTACATTTTTTCAGTATTGATAGCTAAGGTAACTTGAGTAAAGCTTCATAGGTCAGTTACTTCTTGTTTAGCATCACCGAGTTGACCTGAATTTACTTTATTTTGTCTCTTCCCTCTCTTTTCAGCAACAATCCATTAATATTCCAGGAATTTTTTCCTGTGAAATTAGACTTGCACACCAAGACACTGTGAACGTAATAAGAAAGCTACATCAGGAAAGATGGAAATGTGGAAAGACACCACATTTGTAAAATGAGGAACCAGCTGTCTTTGTCCACTGCAAACGCACTGTCAATTTTCTGTTTCTGTGTAGGGCAGTAGTTCTTTCAATATATAAGATGATTGCATAATTGCAGGACTTTCAGCTTTTCTTCCATCTAGTGATTGTTGACTGAGCTGTGTTGATTAGCTTTCAGTACAAGGCTTGACAATGGTTCTGCAATCATTCTGCACAGCTCATACCAAGCTTTCTTTGTTATGAGAAACACCTGATGAAGTGTATTGTTGGAGTCACAGCTTTTAATTTGCTGGTCTTGTAGAAGACACCACTTTTGATGCCAAGTTGAAATTTTCTGCAGTTCCTTTGCATTTTGCTTCTACAATCACTTTTCATTCAGTATTTGGGGAGTATTCTTTTTAACTTAATTACTTACAGCAATATAATTTAAAAAAAATCACCCCTGTTTTTTTAAAGTAATCGTAAAACAGTACGTTTAACAATTCTATCAAATCTGTAGTAGTGAAACAGAAAGAGTCACTTATCTTTGCTAGCTCAGTTTGAATATTTTTGCTACTGTATGTACTTAAAACATCAATAGATAGGAAATTAGAATTCAGCTACCAAAGCAAAAATGCATTTTAAAATATTATAGAGAGCACAAGCACAAAAACCACAAAAAAAAATCATTTTTGTGCATATGTAACTAAGACAAAATATGCAGCAGTTAAAGCTCGTATTTTTCACTTTTCTCCACTTTTTCAGAATCTTTACTTTTTTTTGAGACATACAATTCTAATGGTGAAATTGTGACTGCATGAGCTGCATAAAGTTAAAATATGAATATTACCTATCTGGATTTATTAAAATGTAGAGACGAAAAGAGGTAGACCCTAAAGTCCATTTAAACATCAAACTTTGAAAAGTATGATGTTATAGTCAAAAGCAGTCATTAAAAAAAAATCTGAACTGTGTTTATTGGCTTCTAAATTTTCCTAAATTCTCATTTTATTTGTGTTGTCAAATCAAAGGTTGCGTACATCTAATCGCAAGAAATATAAGAAAAAAGAGACAGGGAGAGATATACTCTGGTTATTGCATCCAGGAACTGCAAAGGTCTTTGCTTCAGAGATATCAGGACACACTGTCCTGCTGTAAATATAAAGGCTATCAGGGAGTGAAAATTCAGGCTCACTGCCGCAGTAGGTGATGTTTTAGCTTTTTTTTTTTTTTTCTCAGTGGTTATACTGAGGATAATATATAAGCAATGCAATCTTTCTGCAACAACTCTTATATAAAATGTATACTGCCATTTAAATACCAGAAACTCATTTTGAAAAAACTGTTTCTGTTTTCCTGTACCTGAAATCCTCAGTGGAAATAGTTTGAAGATGGGAGTGGTAAAATGAAATTGCCAGATGCTTAGCCAGAATACGTCACTGCAAGTCAACAGACTTGGAACAAGCGAATGTTAGTTTTCACCAGATGAAAATGTGGTGAAGACCTTCCCATATTAAAAATGTCATTTATATCTATAGATTATCTGATTATAGATGAAAAATGAAAGGTGCCTTTTAACCCCTTTTAAAAGATTGTTTTAGTGGGACTGGCAATGACACTTCCAGATGTACAACAATCTGGATGTCATTCAGCAGTTCGAGATATTCTCTTAAATATTTTACTTTTCCCTTTGAAAGTACATAATTTATACCAAATCTTTTACTAACCTCTGCCATCAGATTATTTTCAGTTTATTTTTAAAGTCTCTGTTGCACTGGTGTTATGTATTCAATGATGCTATATGTATGTACAGTACATTGCTCACAAACAATATTAGTTTCATTAGTTCTGATTTAGGATTAAGATTTGTCTTTCAAATACATAGTTTCTGTCAACTGCAATCTTTTTCTGCCTGCCTTTACACATAAGATCAATGCTCTTAGAGTTCAGGTTTCTGCAGACGTCATCCTGAAGTTGATGGTATTTCTGGTTCTTTATTGCCTTCTGACATATCAGTACACTTAAGTACAATTTTTCTCCAATGCCTGAGGCTGAGTTGACTGAAGTGGCCCTTCAGTTGCATTCTGTCATCTGTGTGTTGTCCATGACCTTCATGGTTTATTTATGATTAGGAGGTTATGTCTTTCCTTACTCTAGCAATAGTATTTTAACGTAGTTCTTTACAAAATGTCTTAGTTCTGCAAATACCTTGCAAATTTGTAGGCTCCCTCTCTGCAATGTTCTGCAATAAATAATAGGAAGTTGGCCTTTTAGAGAAAGATTTCTAGACATATTTCCAGTGTCAGGTTAGATTGTCGCTCACATTGTCTGCTGTCCTGCAGAACCACACCAATAATGAACGATCTTTGCCATCTCTGGATCATATCACTGTACTATAAGTTCTTAGATGAGGTCTTACTG
The DNA here is from genome assembly GCA_013389945.1 of Fregata magnificens. Taxonomy (NCBI): domain Eukaryota; kingdom Metazoa; phylum Chordata; class Aves; order Suliformes; family Fregatidae; genus Fregata; species Fregata magnificens. Next base: position 31,736 of record WAAD01012459.1, on the reverse strand, counting down.
TGAGGTCCTTAAAGATCTGGTAAGGAATCTGCTTGATTATGTATCATCTGCCTGGGAGTGAATGTGTCTGGTAGACACTGAAAAGAATTAAGCATGAACAGTTTACGGCAGGATGAGATCTTCATGAGCTTTGAATTTCAACAGTTGATAAAATATGAACTAGACATCATTAGTGTTTCGGACTATGTATAGTGTTAATTGCATTTGGAGTTTCATCTGGGATTTTTGCTGCTGTTTAAACTTACACTATAAATTGAAAAATGACACTTCCTTGAACAAAAACCCTCAATGAAATTAATGACATGATTCATGTAGTAAAGATAATAAGATAAGCTTACTTTCTAGCTTATTAGTCAGAACAGGATTGTTCTATCCACATCAGAGAAAAAGGATATAAGTCTTGCATCAATAAAATTTGGGCAGATCTACCGGCTGAAAGTTACTTGTTTGCACAAGTAAATAACTATTAGTAGCTTTTCACACTTGCATTTTCAGAGACATGTGGATTAAGAAGAAAATCTATTAAAAAAATCTATGTTCCTGTCCTAGAAACACAGATTTCCTTCCAGATAATGTTTGTAAAGTTGGTGGATCATATCTTTCTTACAGTCATTTCAAAATTGTTGCCCTTAGGGGTGTTCAGCTAACATTCAGGCTAAGATCTTCCTCCAGGCATTTTTCACATGCAGATTTTATTGCCACAATATCCTTTAGGCCGTGCTTCTTCTAAATGCTCTGGATTTCCTTCAGCAATTTTGAAAGCAAACTAGTCTTCTAGGTAAACTAAATGAGCCGATCATATCACTGCTATGCTTTATTCTATGCACTGCTTCCAAGTTCATCAGTGCAATGACATCTAAATCTTGCATCTCTACGTATAAAGCATTTCATGATATTATGTCCTCTGCAATGTCTCTAGAGGTGTAGGTCCTCATAGACTTAAATACTTTGCTGAAGACCTTAGCACACATTTTGATATTATGCTAGATCCAGTCCAACTGGAAATCAGTTAAAACCAGCATTTTTAGGTAGGTTTAAGAAGAGAAGGCTTCTTAAAGGCAAGAGTGCACATTGAAACCCTGCTCTGGCAGTCTGCACTTACTTATCAAAGCACACAAGCCCATGATTTTACTTTTGGTAAATATGGAAAATCCTACTAAAGGAGATTTAAGCACTCGTTTAAAGAAAAATAAAGGTATGGTTGCATTTTTCCATTGGGCTCAAGGAAATGAAAGCTGCAAATGAAAATGTTATGTAGAAGAAACACGCCATCACCTCCATTGTCAACTTTGGAAAGACTATTTGCATTCTTTGCTTGTTATAAAATTATCTTCTCCTCCTCTTCCTCCTTTGCCCTCCTCTACAGCTCAGCAGTAAGCAGAAGGATCACTACCAATCCTGTTACAAGACTTGTGTGGGTGTGAATATGCTTTTCTGAGTATGAAGGCCATACCTCTTTTTGGAGGAGCAGCTTCCACACAACATAAATGTTCTTACAGGAGTCCCAGACACAGATATGTTTACCCCAGCTCATAGGTTTTACACTTCATCTGAATTAAACCCATCACTGGTCGAGTGTCTGAAATTAGTATTAGGAAAGATCTGCTTATCTATAGATACATATGGTGGATGCGATTAGTAATGTTGACCTAATCTCTTCTATTGTACACACTGAAGATATAAAAAAACCCCAAACAACAACCCACCAAAAATGCAGAATCAGTTGATCCAGACACAGTTATCACAGACGAATGGAAATGACAGGACACAAGTCCAGTAATGAGTGTCATAGTCCAAAGTACAAAATCACAGCTAATTTGTAAAGTTGTTAAAACACATAACATTTACTCTCCTATTTAAAAATCTGAAGTATTCAAAAGGTTTAAGGGGAAAAGAAGCCAATAATACTTGATGATTCATTAGTTTG
>WAAD01012459.1:1948-19465 GCA_013389945.1 Fregata magnificens | reverse complement strand
ACTTGTGTGCATAATGCTTCTGAATAGGTTTAGTGGCTCACCTTAGTTCAATTCACCCATCTTCAGTCATCTGTGTCCAGACTTAAAAGTGATGCTTTCCAGAACCGTGTGAATCCTGAGACTAAGAAGCAGGAGTTTCTGTCTTTGTCCATTATTACTGCATTATTTTACAGTATGAAATCAGAGCCTGACTTTATTAGATTCTGTCCTTTGCCTCCCATCCCTCCTTCAGAGTGGGAGTGAGAGAGAGCAAGACAGTAATTAAAAAACCCTAGAAATCAGAAGCATAACATTTCCTTCAGATAACTTTATGAATTTAGACTTTACCAAGCAGAAAAATACAACTTGAAATACAGCCAACATTTGCAATCCTAACTGATGTTCTAACTTAATTTTGCTTAAAGTTTCTAACTGCAGGTGTTTGGGTTTTTTTCCTCTCCATTTTAAAAGGTTGTCTGCTTGTATGCTTGTTGCATCAGACTAACTTTGCTGAAATACTGAGTTCCATTACACACACACAAAAGTACACTATCACCTCATAAAACACTTCTAAGCTTCATCATCTGAGTAAAGATATGACAAGGCTGTTTATCAGTAGGTAATAAGACAGATAATTTAACTGTACAAGCTCTAATTGGTCTAATTCACTAACTGACCTCTCACCACTTGATTCACTAGTACAATTGAGCTCTGATAAAGCCTTTAATTGTAAATTGCACACAGCTGTGAGCTGCTTCTCACGCTGGCACAAAAACACTATCATCGACTGTTTCATCTCTGCGACCTGCTAATTTGGAGCATATGTAACTGTTTTTAATGCTGAAGGCTTGACATACCACAAACAGCAGATGTTGCAGCTGCCCCTGAGACGCTTTATTTAATTCAATTACGTCTTTTGGAGATATGTAAAAAAGCTAGGCTAGATGAGAGAGGGCAGGAGAATGTTAAAAATGGAGCCCCTGGTTGAGGCCCAGGTGGCTCGATAGGCAAATGATTGGGTGAATGTCTAAATGATCTTTTTAATTGAGTAGACTGACGGCTAATCAGGGTCATGAAGTGTTATCACACTGATGAGCTGAGTGGAGCCCTGGGCTGCTCTGCAATTAATGCTGCTTTTGTGAAAGGAGAAAAAAGGAAGATAATGTATACCATCTGGCAATTGTTTATGATAAAAGCAGCAGTTTGCTACAAATTCAAGTTAAATGCTATTCATAACATTATTTCTTCTGCTGCTGTGGAGGGCAAGGACATAGAGCCCAGGCCTTTGTCTGACTTTCTCATTCTCTTTCAACAAGCAAAACATTCATTTGCTTCCACGTGTGTTGTTATTAATTATTCGCCTGCTTGCTAATGTATGGCCCAAATGATGCTCTCTTTGAAATGGCATGAACAAGTCCAGCAATCTACGTTTCGGATGCTTCATGCCAAAGCATCCGATGAGGGAAAAACAAGGCTAGGGTCTCAACTTATAGCTAAAAGCCAGAGAAAACAAGACAGTTGTTTTGGTGGTTGTAGGTTCCTGTCCCATCCCATCCCCCCTCGCCATTTCATTTTAAAGAGCTTGCCTCTTCGGCAGACACATTTAAAAGTTCAGAAAAGAGCATGCTTTTGAGAAGGAGGGGGAAAATTGAAAGCTGTGAGCACCTATGCAGAGAGTTTTCTCTTGGCATAAGAAGGCTAGGTTTTACAAAAGAGCAAACCAGTCAACCGGTAAGCCAGGAATGTTCTTGGGACTTGACTCTCTAGCAAGCAGACAAACACTAATGACAGCATAGAATTGAACTGAAAACTAGCATCCCTGTAAGTAGAATATTATTCTGCTATTAGGTAGAAGGACATGACTTTGTGTTCTTTAGGTTTTAAACCAGTTGCAAGCTGGAAATAATACTGCTGGGGGCCTGCCTAAAAAGGACACCCTGCAGTCAAGTTAGGGAATATTTAACAATATATAGTGCCATTTCTTACAAGCTTTGGCTTAGAGAACTTACATGTTAAGAGCTTATTTATTGCTTACGGATTAGTTCTGAAAATCAGGTGATTCAGATTCCCTTCCCAGCTGTGTCATGAATATATTGTACGTCCTTAAGCAAGTCACTTAACTTGTATGTGCTTTATCTAATAGAGATATAAAACAATAATTCTTTAAAAACAGCAGACAATTGAAAGTTGCTCAAAATTAGCAAATACCTAGTTTGATTCCTCTTTTCTTTAAAACTTAAAGGGCTAGAAACACAGGCTCTGGCCCTGCCAGAAAAGATGGAAAGAACTGGACATTGTAAAGTTTCTGTAATTCTTGGGGGAGCAGGCAGTACCTTTTGTGTATTAGTACTTTCATTGTGTTTTATACCTTTTTACCTCAGGGCTGGGTTTAAACATTTCTATTACATATGTCTTCAAAGGCAGATGTTGCTGGACTGTACTCCAGTAGAAGGAGGCATAGCCTCAAAAGCAAAGGACATCTCAGCATCAACCTCAAGCTTAGATCTTAAGACTTTTTGTTAGTTTTTAGTTTTTAGGTTCTGTGGTGCACCACTTGTTACCTGTTATTACTTTTTATTTTCTGTCCTTACTAACCACTGTGTATTGCAGATGCAATATCAGTAACATTTACAGACACCATGTGTTTACATCAACATATAGAAGATAAGACTATGCTGCTTTAAGGATTTCACTCTGCAGTTCTTATGCTTAAATGGTGCTTTCAATCAAACTTCTAGCTATGGTTAACAGACCCGAGTTATAAATACACATTGCAGACTCCTTAGCAATGTCCCACCTTCTCCCTATTCTTCCAGATACTATAATGTTCAGAAGTGGCTGGGAAACTGTTTTCTCATCCAAGGGAAGTTTTAGAAGATTCTTTAAGTTTTCTTGCTCTGAACCAGGAGAACAACAACAAAGGTAAAAAAAAAAACAAATAAAAAAGAGAGAAAGAAGAAAAAAAGAATGGGGAGTAGGAAAAGAAAATCAAAGCAGGAAGGCACAAGTCCACAGCAGGATTTCTTCTACACCACTGAAGAGATCCTCAGTTATAGCTGACCTGACTGACGTGGTGCACAGTACAGTGACACTACCGCAAACTAGCATAGGCATGAAAGAGAGTGGCAGCGCTTGCAAGCTAGCGTACTGCAGTCCTCAGCAGAGGTAAACCATGTAGGTCCAGCAGCAGGCTGACACAACTGTACTGCTTCCACATTTGCTGGAAGATTTGCTACTCTGTAGGATGGCAGTGCCATGCTCCGCTCTACATGTTGACAGGCAGTCAGGGCCTCCCTGTGTCATCCATTAAACCCTGAATTATTGATACAAGTTGGAATGGTTCTACAATACTTAGTGAAATAAAGGCACATCAAATGTTGACCTGTCCCCAGACTCAGTTCATGGATTTAAATATTCTAAATGAGCCAGCTGAATAGTGGGTCAGTGCATCTGTCTGTTTCTCCCTGACCAGAAATCCTTGCCTTACTAAAACGCATACATACCATCTTGAAAAAAAAGTTTCACTTTCAACGAACCAGTCTATTCTCAGAAAGACATTCTTAAGAAAATTCCCAACTGTGTCTCTTCAATGACAGTTGTTCACAAGGCTACTGCATCACCATTGTAGTGGCAGATACAATAACTTTTTTTGTACCGGACAATTGAAGTAGAATATTGCCATACTTTATTTTTCAATAAGGGCAGAAAGAGAAAATACTAGGAAAAAAAGCTGCGATAATAATATGTTGTGAGTTGTGTTGAGAAGAAGTGCCTGCTGAGGGTGTTTTGACAGTACAGGTAGTTATCAGATATTGTAGCAGGCAGCTACTCTTGTTAAGACTATGGAGTCAGACAGAAACATTACTACTAACACCGTGCTTTAGAAGACGGCTCAAAATAATACTTAAGATAGTCTTTGTGGCACTTTGAAATCATTGTATTAAGCTCAGAATTATGGATGAAGGCTGCTTTATTTTAGTTTAATAAAGGTATCACACTCTTTCTCTCAGACTAGTATTAGACACAATAAAAAAGAAACATTCTTTCCAAGATTTAATATGCTATTTGAGTTCTCTTCTGCAATCCCAGTTTCCTATTCCCTTCCTGATTTTTCAGATACAGACTAATGTAAAATCTTCACACATAAAAAAGAATTTGTGGTAACACTTCTATTTATTTCTGGAAGAGTTGAGGAATCCTATATTTTATATACATATAATGAGACAACATATGAATTCTACTGTTGTAATATCGTTATGGTGTGACAGAAATTTTTTCAGGATGACAGGGACTGCATGAATAACTGAATTTTCATTCTGAAGACCGGACCTAAAGACAATATCATTTTTAGTGAACCAGATAATTTGTTTTGGCTCAAACAACAAAAAAGAGGTAGAATGACTCTGTGTTGGCACTCTGAGAAGTCCCCTAGAAGTGTAACCCCAAATTCCAGGTCCTGCATCCAGGAATATTTGAATACTTTGTAAAACTATGTCAATAGAAGAGATTAACAGAGAACTATCTTGAAATATTCTCTTCCAAATACTCAGTTCAGAGTCCTGTTTCTGTCTAAATAAAGAGAAGTATTATTATTCCTCCTTCCTTCATCTCAGCTGAATGGTAAATGTTTTGACTATTGGACTAAAAAGTTTTACATTAAAAAAAAATCTACTTTTCACTTAACTTCCTATTACTAGGTCCTAATGTATGACGTTGTTATCTTAAAAGTGAGCTTAAGATGTTGTTCTGCCGTATAGACTCACCTTTACCATCCTACAAATATGTCTGCTGGAGAGGAACACAAAAACTCTCATCCAGGCAATTAAATCACTATACATTATATCTGTAAAAATACGAATACAGATTTACAGGATTTTAGGATTGCATGGAAACAGCATTAAACATTCAAATAGCTCTTAATGTTGTTTCTTTGAAGGCAAGTACCTTAAACCTTTATAAAAATCACAGCTTGGCACAGCAACTTATAGACTCTTTGAACGAAAAAGGATCCGAAAAGTAACGCTACTTTGCCCTCAGTTCAAAATTCAGTATAGAGGCCATTCTGCTCCACCCACAGGATTCCTATGTGATCCTTAGGTGGTAATACAAATAAATAGTAAAACAGACTAAGGCTTCTGGTTGGTAAGAATTTTGGGGCTTCCCTGAATAGGTTTTGACATACTTTGCATATGGCTTGGGGAGAGCAGGATATCATTTACAACCTACAGAACTGCCCTATGGGTTCATCAGATGCAATCTTGTGGCCCAAGGGCAGAAGAGAAAGCAATCCGCTGGAAACGACCCTTGCTGTTTCAGTTTCAGTGTTACCACCAGCCATGCATTCTTTCCAAGCAGTGGTGTAGCCAATATTCCAATCCTAAAACTACCACTGCATTTGGCTATAAGTAGTGCCAGAGCATTATACCAGCAAGCCAATTCAGCACCATAATGTTCTTACATAAGGGACTGAATTCCAGAGGCACAGTAAAATACATGTGAAATACTGCTAAATACAGTATCTTCCCTAGATAAAAGCACAGGTAGGGAAAAGTAAGGTAGATTTACACTGCTACCCCTCTGAACTTAATAAAGAAGACTTAAGGTTTTTGCCTTGTTTTCTTCCAAATTTACTTAGAAATTTGAACATCCAAAGTGAACAGTAATGCTAAACAGTGAGAAAATATTTATCCAAACTGTTTTCAGGCATCTAACTTAGTTTGTGTGAATAATATTCTGGAAGTGCCTATGTCCCTCTGTTTAGTGTAGACACCTAAATTTAGCCTACTTTAAGCTTCTAACTAGGATGTTATTTAGGGCAACTACATTAGATTACATGAATATTCCCCATGGGGTCAAAATCCAAAAGGTAACTTTGAAAAACCTCAGTTGCTAAGTTTACATATTCATTGAATGAATTTAAATTGGGTGGGAAAAGGCCAATTATGTTTTGCAATGCAGTGTACAATTCTAAAATAAATCCATGAATAAAAATATCCAAATGTAAACACAGATTGATATAACTCAGAACATCCTAATCGCTCTTGGAAACATGAGTCTCATACAGTACATATAAACTGTGTCATCATGACAAAAAGCACCCCTGGATCCCAGACTTTTCTACTGAGTTTGTTTTAAGTTTCTGCTAAAATAAAAAGGAACTGTTTTCAAAGGCACAACAGACAGTTAGATGTCTAACTTCAGGCAAAGTCAACACCTGAGATGATATACTATATTAAAATCTTGGGAAGATTTCCAAAGCCTCTAAAAAGAGATAGGCAGAATTCAACTACTGATAGCTAAGTGTGGTTTTGTAACCCATGTAAGACAATTTAAGGTTGTTGTTCTGCCAAAAAGGCTATTCCTGACCTCCCACTATCTCATGGCTGTATATTTCGTTGTATCTTTCTTGTGCTGGAACTAGGCAAAACACAAAGGTTTTTTGTGAGATTATTTTTCAGTTTGTCTGAGGCACAGAAAGGCAGGAATGTGTGGAGGAAGGCAGGAGTGCTAGGACCTTAAATTACTTTTAAACTTGAAGAAAGGAAAGCAGAAGGTGCACATTATAGTGACTACTTATATTTAAAGATCAAAATTTCCTATGTCTCTTGGCCCCAGTTAGTTCTCAGAGGGGCTATTAAGTATATGCTAGATATACTAATTAGATACTAAGCATATATAATATCTGTTAGATATACTTGAAGCTTTCTAGCTATTTCAAGACAATGCGGACACAGCTACATGAATACTTTGAATTTAATCCTTAGAAATCAAGTTCTCAACACAGACGTATGGCATTTGTTGAAATTCAAAGCAAATGTGGTTTCTAAGTAAGTCACTTAGAAAAAGGGGAGAGGAGACAGAAGGATCTAAAATGCTGATAGGTGCCTACTGAGAAATTCCAAACTGCTTCTGTGTCTATCCTCAATTCTCAGGTACACTGAAAATTTCTCTGAAGTACCTATTCACATTTTTGTGTGTCATACCTTTTAAACTGACCTTTATAATCTTTTGAAAAAAACCCCAATTGTTAAAAATTTTCCTTTTGATTTTTACCTGATTCTGCAAGACACGACAATACTCAGATCATCATTACCTTACAACACACTCTCTCCTCATAATGCAAATGGAGTTGGAATATTTCTCCTCACTATTTTCAAAACAAGCGTGTTCATTTTCAGTTCAAATGGACCTAAATTTTAGTTTCCTTCCATATTATTTTAAAAGGCATTTTTTAAAAAGGAAAAAACTATAAAGAAGTATCAAAATATAATGTTTTATTTAACCTCAAAGAACATTTTTGCTCCCTCCCACTTCTCCTTCAGAACTGCAAGCTGACCAGGGCAAAAGAACAATCTGTTTTCCCACAAAACTTCAGCCTTAGGTCATTTGCATAGAATACAAAATTCCCTTTCATATACCTTAGATGAAGCTCAGACACAGGTTACTTTCTTATAATTTACCAGACAGTTTGGGAAATTTTTATTAATACTGACTAGGAATGAAATTTTAATGTAATTAAACACTACAGTGTATAAATAGAGCATATACACTGCTAACAAGATTGCAAAGCAGCTCCTATAGGCAACTTACATTTTTAGACAGAAATGGGAAGTAAGTGACACAGGTCTTGATTCTAGTTTATCCTAGCATACAAGACCCCCAGTGATATCCATTCTCTTTCCAGGAGGGTTGATATTGGGTTACAGCAACAGAAAGCAGTATCAACTCATGTTTAGCCAGTGTGATGCTCCTTGGAAAAGGAATATAATCAGGGTCTCTGAGGATGCAGTTTTCATGAGTCACTTCCAAAAGGGACTGCTGGTTGAGATTACACAAGATGAGGTCATGCAGGGTCCACTATACATACACCCAGTATTTGCAGGGGGGAATCAAGACCAAAGCCTGTTCTTGTACTGCAGTATTTCTTGGCCAGAAGAAACCAGGAAATGCCCACATTCACATATGGGTTTGTTTCCAGACCACAGAAGTCTAAATAGCTTTTCAAAAAATATTTTGAAGGAAAACAAGTGAACTTTTAATGATAAACAATTTCTGTGAGCCTCTCTGTATATTTATGCTACTCAGTTCTGTACAGGGTTAACGACAAAGGGCTTGAACAGTCTGCAGCGTGCCACAGTCTGCCACCCTGCAAAAGGTCTCACTGGGAGCACAGCTCTGCTCCCTGCCTTCACCACCCATGAAGGGGCAAGGGGTTGGCTGGCCGCCCTCCCTCTCCCCTTAGTCATCCTGCAGTCTGGGGATGCATGATTTGCGATGGTGAGAGAGAGCTCATGCTAATGAACGCTCCTCATCATGCAGATCTTTATGCCTAATTCATCAGGCACTTTAGAGAGCGATCAACTCATCAACAGCCACACAGTGAATTTTTAAGCTCAAGGTTGGCGTATGCTCTCTTTTCTGTGCACAACTGTGGTTAAAGAGACTGAGAAGATGAAGTATATGTTAATAAATGAAATGTTAACAAGACCTCGGCTCACTGAACTACTGCTTGCTGGACTCTTTTTCCAATATGAGCAATATTGAAGTTAAAAAAGAGAAAACAAACAAAAAACAAACATAAAAAAAAAAAAAAAGGAAATTTGAAATCATTCTGTGTCCTGATAAGCATTGTTTAGAAAAACAGTCTCTCCTGATGTATATATTTCAATGCATTTAAGGTAATGAGAGATTTCCTGACCCCTTTCTTATTTTTTTGAAAACTTTTGAGTGCATTACCATTGTGATTGCATATGCACGTGTCCATTCTTTCCTGTCTATCCTATTCTTCTTGCTACCCAATACCTACCAGTTTGCTGTCTGCTATGCTCTGACTGTCTGGGATTTTTTGGGAAGAGACTCTCACCATCAGCAACAGGCTGAAGATGCTGCCAAATGCACAGATACACATGCACACATACACACAGAAAGAGAACAAATATTCCTTCAGTTCTTAGGAGTCATGGTGGTGTTAGTTGATGGTTGGACTTGATGATCTTAGAGGTCTTTTCCAACCCAATGATTCTATGATTCTATGATTCTATGATTCTCCTTCGTTTACTGGCTTTAGATCTAACGTATTACTATAGTACTTGTATTACTTGAGTCTTCACATGGAATTTTGGAGGCATTAACATTACATTTGGTGACTTAGTCTCTTTTGTATCATGGTTAGCAAACTTTAGTAACCATTCATTAGAAAAAAAGACATTAAGGCACAAACGGGCAATCTATATTGCCAATCTGTATTAGGAAACTAATCTGATTGGCAGTAAAAACAATGTATGCCTAGAAACAGAAATAAAAATTATCCCAGTTGTGTGTCCTGTAGACTCTCCAATGACTCTTTGAAGTACAGGAAGAAACTTTGGATTTACATTTGGCTTTTGCAGTTCAGCAAAATGCTTATTAAAAAAAGGGAACCAAACTAGTCCAAATCTTATAAAATAATATCCCCACCATGCAAAAAAAAAGAAATTAAAAAAACCCAACCCTCACAAGGCGATGTCAACTTTACTTGTATAAATTGCATTAAGACCTTGATTCTCAAGTTTTTCTTGAAGTGCTCATATTTCTTAGTAGATTAATATATGCTTTGTTGCCATTGTGGCTTTTAAGTACAGCATGGCCACAGCTCTTTTGGGGAGGAACTTTAGGATGCATGCTTCTCTCAGAGTGCAAATCCACCTCTGATGTTCATACTTTGGCTGTTTAGCACTGACGGACAAGGGGAGGTTTGAGGTCAAAGGTACTGTACTCCTAGCTTGCTGCCCCTCCTCTCTTTCTTAATACAAAAGGGTTTCTGAGACTATATGGAAGTGCTTATACTCCGATGGACAGGAGAGTTTTGAACCTGTCTGGCCTGTTTGGGTATATAAGATACTTGCATACAAACATATATATATATGTGTGTGCGATTTACAACTTCCTATGTGAAAATATTTTAACACCCTTCTGACACTACAATAATTTCAAGAGGTTTTAGTTTGCTCAAGCACCCAAAGACCAGCCTGACAGAGAACTGGGTCCCACAGATGAGGTCACGATCTGACTTGGGTTTCTGAAGATAGATGACATGATCAGAGATGCTCACTGCCCCCCCAGAACTTCCACTCAGGCCACTTTATGGTCTGAGTATCCAACCTGACCAGCATATTTTTTCCACTTGTTGAGCAGTGCCTGACTTTCCACTGTGTCTGAGATCTACAGTGGAGGCATGAAGATTTAATTGGTACCTTTACTGAAAGTGTCTCTGAAGCCAAAGGAATGAGATCCTCTGCTCAATTCCAGATGTTTGAATTAAAAAACAAACAAACAAACAAACAAACATGACCATAGTCCTTTCAAAACTGAAGATTCATAGTCCAATTTTCATTTTGAAAGGATTTGGATTTGGGGTACTAATAAACCAACTGCTTTTCTAAATGTCTGTGCAAAATGAAATAATTAGTTTCTGTCAGATTTTAATTGGGACCTTCCTTTATTGTCTAGCATGACCTAGCAACTACAGGTAGCTATACATAGACATAAGAGTTTTGTTTGTTGGCTTTGTCTGTTTCACTGAAAAGTTTACATTATGCTGTGTTGTCTGTGGTTTAAAAGCCTTGATCACATTTATAACTGCAGGAATCTTCAGTAAGGCATTTCTGAAGGAGGTAGATATAAGATACAAGAAAACAGGAGCCTAACAAGAAAATCTGTTACTAGTTTTGTGTCTCACAGGCCTCTCTCAATATGCTCTTCAAAACTTGAAATAACTTTATATAATTTTGTCTGCAGAAGATCCAAGCAGAAGCACAACTGTTTGCAAAAGTTGAGGAAAAGCATTTAAGTCTACTTGGCATCATTTCAGTTCTTTACAAATCTATTACATGAAAAAAATCACAGCTCCAGGGAGCTAAGCTATTGTACCTGAACTGGAAGGTCTGACCCAGATATGGATTGTACCCATTATGTAGAGACCATCAATTGACAAACATTTGAAAGTGTTCAGACTACCAACAAGAATAATATAAAAAAAAAAAAATCCATTGGCACAAAAACATATCATGAAACACCTGAGATCTAACAAAGAAGCTAGTGCTGGTTCATTGTGAACAGACATTTTCAAGAGTCTTGCAGTTTTTACTTTGTTTTGTAACATGCTTAGTGGAATTCAAAAAAGCACCTGGCTCTCAGATAAATGCCTCTTTTAAAGAAAATCTAGAAAGTTATGCAATGATTCTGGGCATGTGATCTGGGAATTTGGAGTACCCTCAACACTCATCAAAGTTTGGGGGAGGGGAACGGGGGTTCTTTATTTTTTTAAGTTGTAAATGATGAAGGTTGCGTGGGTTTTCAGCCAATGGCGGCTGTGTTTGCTACAAATGAGCTATCACAAGGATAACAGCAGTGATGCAAATGAAAACAAGGAGAGTTGGGTGGAGTGTCAGGGAGAACTTGGGGATGTGGGCTAAGAAGGAAGGACCAACCTTTTCCTCTCTGACAACCAGATTTGGGAAATGGACCTCAGTCTGCAAGTTAAACTGCAACGGTTTTACATGTGTAAACCAGAGGCTCACATGATTAACAGAATACACATGCTCTGACCCTCATGCCGATTTAAAGCGGGTGAAGATCTGCCTCGTACACGGAGCTATTGTTAATGCAACATGCCTTGTGCCTACTTTGAACTTCTTTGTGCGACAATCAGTCCGGGTCATACTAAAATGAAAACATTACTCTTCATTACCTTCAATTCAGGGTGGGGCTAAAGGAGTCAGAGGAGTCTTTCCATTTATTTCAATAGGATTTTGTTCAACATTTTCTAAAACACCCCAGATTTTGTGTCGTGGTGTATAAAGCAACTTAAGATACAAAATACCTCTTTTTGATGATATTAGCACCATTCTGAAAAATAATAGAAGAAAATGAAATTTCTGGAAAAAAAAAATCTCCTTTGAATTTTCCCCTGTGTAACTTCCTTGGTTGCAGTCTTAAGCAGAGCAAGAGCTGTGTGCTTTCTATGTGAGCACGATATCAAGCACCACAAATGTTCAGCTTAGAACTGTCAAGCCACACATAAAATATTGATACCTCACATTGGCAGGGTTAATACAGTGTTATTTTAATTGCAAACACACTGTGGGTGATTAGTCAAACTTGGTGCGTCTTGAATTCTAAGATAAAGATGCCTTCTGGCTGGACCTCCTATGCAATTAGCACTATGACCCTCATGTGCTCTTCTCCGTTATTAATATGATTGGTCTAATACGAGTATTAGATATCATTCATTAACCTGTTGTGAACTGTCTTAGAAACCATCTTTGAATAATAGACTACATTCTTTTTTCTAAATCCATTTACTAGCAGGGAGAGCGAAAAGGATGAAGACAAGCTTTCTCCATTAGACTGACTGCTACAGTGTTAACCAATATATAGTGTATGAAATTATAAAAGAGCAAATTAAATAACAGGGCATATCTGGCTCATTAGTAATGGATGATCAGGTGCTCATTATGTTGAATTTCCACCCTGTTCAGAAGATGAATGCACATGCCAGAACAGAAATATGCTAACTGACCCTGCCTGAAAATAAACTAATGCACATCTGGAAGTTCACTGGTTTGCCAGCTCACTACTGTTTATGCTGGCTTTCTCTCTTTCTTTCTTTCTCTCTTTCTTTCTTTTCTTTTTTTAAACAAACAGTTTGAATTTCAATCTTTTACTTGTTATTGAAAGTGCATTTGCCTACACACTAGTTATTCAAAAATTGCAGACTATTAGCATTAGGTGAATAAAAGAAAAAAAAAAGGAAAGCATTTTGGAAGGGAAGCATGCTCTTCTGTGGGGCCAGACCTTCAGCTGGTAGGAATCAAGTACTCCACCAGCTTCAATGGAGTTACGTTGTTTACATGAGCTGAGGAAAAAGCTCAGTAGAAGAACATTATCTACAATAAGCAAGATTGGATTGTCAACAGGAACTGATCACAGTTTTCTGACTTTCCTTGTTCAATATTTTGCCTTAATAACACTCTGAATTGAGTATTGTGGTTATGTTCTGTGTGAAAACTTGATCACTTCAAATTGTTCACCCATCTCACGTATGTGGACCTGTCAGTTCCTGGCTTCTGATGTGTGAGGCAACCCTTCTCTGCTCTGAAGACAAGGACACACATGTGGCAGGATGATTGCCTAAGAAGGGTGTTGAGGTTTACCTTATCTGATGGGTAAGGTGAGCCCCATCACAGAGGAAGGGCCATGGATTTAAATCACTGAAAGAGGGAGAGAGAGGGTAGGATGAAGGATGCTCCCTGGTCTCTGCACCCTATTAGGAAGCACACACTCCTGGTTTTGTGAAATTCCATGTGCTCCCTCCTACTTTCACGGGCAAGGGGTCAGCTGTGCTCTGTGTGCTGGTATTGGCAGTACTGGGGGCTGGGTGCTGTGATGCTACTCTGCAGATGTGTGAGGTGTAGGCATGACAGCGGGAGAAGGATCTTCTTCAACAGGTCCAGCTCACAATGCCTGAGACTTGGCAGGTCAGAGTAAAAGTAAAATAGTCTTCCTGCAAAGGAGAAATCAGTGTCCGTGTTTCATAACCTAGATTTGCTTGAAGCAGGACTCAAAGTGTGAGTCTCCACTAACATAGGACCAAATTTTTTATGTTTTTAAAGGGGACGAGCCTTCCTCGGTAAGTATGTATTTGTTCTAGACATTCCTGTTGGAAGGGGTAGGAGGCAGAAGATTTGCTGATTCTTCTCTCTGATATCCAGCATGCTATTTCATTAAGGCATCATATTTTAAATCATGCTTCCTAATTACTTGAATAAGAGTAGCTCAGAGTGATTCCCTTCGACATCTGAGCACAAAATACTTGTTAAAGAACTGAACAGCGTGCAGTCATCAAATGAGTATTGTGGTGTTTTCATGGAGATTTCCAGGGCCTCTTAGAAAGAAAGTCATATCTATTGCTTAAGTTAAACATTGAATCGTATGACTTCTGCAGAGGTCAGCTACTAATAACTTAATTCTTAATCATCTGCTAACAACCTGGAGATCAGTTCAATTGTTAGGAATTCTAGCAATACCAAAATTACCACTGTGTTGAATTATTAAAGTTTTGTATCAAAGAATGAGCTTAAGTTGCTTTGGTCTTGTGTAAAAATTCCTCTGATCTTCGGCAATCATAATTTATTTACAGCTTCCATACGTTCTCCCTCTTTCACAAAGAAATAGGGTTTCTTAAGTATGGCCAGGAGGCACTGAATTTTCATATGTAGTACTGTCAGTTAGAAAGACAGGGAAGAACTGCTGGCTTGAAGGTTCAGCAGCCAGCTTTTCTGTGTGAAAGGCAGGTTATCTAAACATTTTCTTCCCCTGAGAGAGATATTCATAATATTTATTCTAAAATACAAATATTAGGGCTCTTTGCTCCATGTGAATTATCCTTAGGTATAGTAAATACAGTTCAGGTTAAAATAAAATCAGAGCATAGCAACAGCTAATGTTTACATTTATAAAAAGTACATGTGGAGATTATTGCAAGAAAATGTTCCAGAATTTATTAAAAAGTCCCCCTTTTAGCTGGATAAAGAACATTTTAACATTTGGACTTGAACCCAAGTTGGCTGCAACTGTGTATTGTGGCTTCCACAGAGTATCTCTCTGTTTAATGTGGACATCTTCCCAAAAGTTGGGATTGGTTCATTTTGCAGAAGGCAGATTAATACCAAATGTCCTGGTTTATAAATTACACAGGACAGGATTTTTTTTTTTTAAATTCAGCTTTGACCTATCAGCTATTGTCTTGGCAATCCTTTAGAGTCAAAGACAGATAGGATCACGCGTTTATCAGTGTTACTTGTCTGTGTTAGACATATAATTACTTGAAGCATCTGGTCAGCTATAGTGAAAATGGAACAGAGAAGCAAAGAAGAACATATTTGATATATCATTGCAGATAGTACCTGAAACTGCAACACAATTTTAAATGGTGCATGACACTACTTTACAAAGAAAGGTATATAGAAATAAAAGCCTAATTTCTTGGTTTTGAAAATAATTGATACTACGTTGTTGCTTTCAACTGATGTCCTTCTGTTGATAATCTGTTGAAGTTCACAACAGATATGCACAAAGACCTGATTTTCTTTAGAAACAGGATATAGTATATGTTCCAAGCAAAATGCTTGCCAAATTTTCATGCAACAGTTCTCATTTCTGACAGTTTTTATTTAAAACTGCTTGTACACAAGCAAATAAAAGGAACAGGATTTTTAGTTGCTATGCCTTTCAATCTCTAGAGATCAAACTAGCTGGGAGTGGACAAGAGATCCTCAAAGTGTGCTTACCAGTTTTGTGAGGTCTAACTGAAGATGCACTCAGATTTTTAGCAGGGTTTGATGGTTCCAGCGGCATGAAAGGGAGAACAACTAGGAGGCTCACCAACTATTTAGTTAGTGTATGGCATTATTAAACCAGAGTAAAATAAAATGGCACCAGACTTTTCCTCAGACCTTTTGCTAAAATGCTTGGGTTTGGTCCTATAATTAAGTTCCATCTTCTCTCTATGGTAGATTTTCCCACACAGTGTAACTCTGTGGGAGGGTTAGTCTTAATTACAGCCTCTACTATAATGCTCCTGGCCTGCTTATTTCTACTTTATAGCATTCCTTGGAAATAGATATAAAATATAAACACATTCAGTTTGCTCTCTCTCGAGCAATCTCACCTGTGATAAGCCAGCCCTGAAAGGGTTCACCTGGTTCTTTGAGCAGAAATCTGCTTCTCTGAATATTTGTTTCACTGAATCAACAAATCCTGGCATGAACACATACAAAAGGCACATCATTAACAGGCAAAAGGCACTGCCTGCTGATAACTCCAGACACCCGTGTAGCATGCATGCCTATAGCCTACTCTCACAGTGAAGTTCTTTCCAAAATACTCAGTGTTAACCCAGTGAAATAACAGCAATTAAATTTCCATTGCAAAGAAAGTATGAACAAAGCTGAACACTCTTGTAAAAAAATACACTGTTCAGACAGGGAAAGCAGCTCTGAATAGCTGAGAACTCTGTCAAATCAACATCAGTTCTCATCAGACCACTCCAAGGTGCTTCTCTTTGCAATAACATAATGCATTTCAATTTCTGTCACTAGCAGTTTTCCATGCTTAGAAAAACAATGCTACATGATTATTTTCTATCTCTAAAGACAGTGATTTTCCCCTCTAGCTCTCCCAACTAAAACCTAGTAAAATTAAACACATATAATAGCAAATTTAAAGCAAATTGCTAAACAGAAAGTAAACTGCAAGGATGTAGTGAACTTGCATCTAAAAATATCCTCCCAAAGTTAAAGACTTCAGAAAGTTAGGAGTGAAAACTGAAGGGTAGAATGAAAGCATTTTTGAAATGTTACCTATAATGGTTATTGCACTGTCCTACAGTACTCAATTACGAATCCACTTCTTCTATAATTCCCTACCTTAAAGCTGCATTACATATTTAAATCCTCTTGTTCATGTATGCAAGAGGTAAAAAGTTTTTTTTTTTTAATTCCCTACAGGAGAATGACCTTCATGAAGGTAGCTCCCTCAGATGCCGAAAGGAAATAAGAACACCTCTATCTATTTATTAAAATATGCAGATAAGTTCATTTTTTTTGTCTGTTCTCAAGAAATACACTTTTTAATATATGCTGTTACATGATTACATACAAAGAGGTATATTTTATTTTGCAATATGTAAATATGCTGCATTTATCAAAAGCAATCCTCACCAATTTTTCTTTCATTTGGAAAAATTAAAACATATTTTACAGCTAACTGTGCAATATTATTGTATCTAATACAATTTCAGCTGAGGGAAACCAATAAATACAAGTTTGGGGGAAAGGTTTTGAAAAATGGCTCACCTAATTTTTAGTACAGTCTTTTGTTTACAATCAAGGAAAGTACTCTGGTTAACTGAGAATGAAATCAAATCTCCTCTGTCACTTCAAATAGGACAGCTATGCTTGCAGTTTTCATCAAAACTACCCAGAAATTTGAGGTGTTCGATCAGAGTCCACTTTCACATACAATGAAATATTAGATGTCTTGAAATGATTCCAACACAAAAAAAGCAATAATTGGCATCAAAAGCATGGGAAAAGTAATCATGACGTGATCCTCCACTCACACAAAAAAATTTAAAGTCTTTAACAGTTTCTCGCAGATCACCTGTGCAGTCAATCTGCTGTGGGACGCTTTGCACTCAGGTTGTGGTGAGTTTTAGTGGACTGTCATTTCTATCTGAAGTAAAAATTGTCATTTTTTCNGGCTAATTGTGGGGAAAGTTTGGACCAGAGCTACAGCTTTTTTAATGCTATCCTTTGAGATCAAATCTTTGCATCATGATGCATGTGCCATCACCATATTTCTAAAGAAAGGTTACCCCATTTTGCTGAAATACAGATTAGTTACCAAGAACAGTCTTGCATTCTTAGACTTTTTCTCTGGAGTGTGGGAACTGAGGGTGGCCTTATTAATTTTCCTTGAACTGGCCCAAGTACGGTA
>WAAD01012445.1:3267-14560 GCA_013389945.1 Fregata magnificens | reverse complement strand
GAGGCAAGCAAGGCACAGATGCTAGCTTTTATTAAATATCAACAGAATTTAACAGTTCCAACAGTCCAGTGCTGAAGGAGAAGGAAGGATGGGAAGGAAATTCCTTCCCTGGGCTAATTTCATGCTTACTGTCCTTCAGACTTACTCATCAGATCTGTCATTATACTCTGCGTCTCTGACAGAGTCAGGCTATCTATAAATACCTGGATAGCTTTATGCACTTGAGCCATGTATAAATAACTTCTTGCTCATGAGATGCTGCAGGCTATCCTGCCTGGCTCCCAGCTGCTGCTACTGAAGGGTACACGTCCCTTGTAAGTCCTGTGTGGTATCTGTCAGCCCTGCATACACATCTTTTCTTCCTTGGAGTATCTCAAAGTCATTAGACACTAATGTTCAGGCAACTGAGTCCTTCCCAAAATGCTAAATGGACTCCTTAAGTGGATGAAGGCATATATCAGAGATGTTGATAACTCTGTGCAGCAAAATGTTCCTTTCTGTTGTCTCCTTCTCACACTGAAATTATGAAGACTTATAGAAAGAGGTGAAAACATTGGGTCAGACTTCTCTGCTCATCGGCACCTTATAGGGGTTTTTTTTTTTCTATGAAAAGCAAGTGGTTAATTTAATTTAGAGAGGGACATTCTTGGGTGCTGGTAGTTTGCTATGGCATGGCTACATCCAGCTGTGGAACGGACTTGTTAAGGCTATTATCCATTGAGCAGATTTACTGCAGCTCCTGGACTTCTTTACATTCTACGCAGTGAGTACAAATGAGGTTTAAGTATATCTCTAACTTGAGTTCTCAGGTGCCCTGCCCCTTCACTGCATTCCCTTAAAAGGGAACAAACCAGAGTCATTTAGGAGTATCATCAGCCTTGTTTGTTTAGGTTATCTCTCTCTCCAGATTATTTGAATAGCACTGTGTGGTGCAGATCTTTATCTAAGACCGTGCAGGAAGGAATTTTATATAAAGCTAATTTACATTGTCTAATGCAGCAGATTACAATACTGAATTGAAAAGCATTCATGACAGTTTAGTTGGTTTCAACTTGTCACCGCACCCACACAGTTCCCTCTTTCTTCAGACTGACCATGTACAAGCTGCCTTTATGCTGAAGGATGCCCCCCTGAAATGGCTGCTCAAGGGTCATTACTCAAAGGTAATTGTAAAGCTGAAAGGTGTTCAGTGCTGACAGCACCTCCTCCTCCCTCCTTCGCCTCCCCTCCAGTCCCCCAAGCTGCTACAGGAAATGCGAGCTATATAGACAGTCTCAGGAGAGTTGCTTTGCTTTGCAATGTTCATGCCAAAAGACAGCACTATTTTTGCCTGAAGTTCTCTTTTATGACATCTACAGATCAGCATAAAGTACCCTGCAAAATTAATTGAATTCTCCAATAATTGTTTTAAAGCCAAATGCCATCTAGAGCCTTAAGATATATATGCATTTTCAAATGTCTTTGTAGCCTGATTTGGGCCATTTACCTCATGAAATCTCAACTTAAGGCTGAGTGCATTAATGAAACTGTGAGTCAATGTACACTTTTTTTCTTTTTTGCATTTCTTTTTTGATGTGGATGCTTTTGTTTTCTGCTACAGTGAACGTGTTTCTTAGGTTTACTTGATTTGTCCACCTGTTGGTGACAATATGAGCAAGGATGGGGGAATAACAGTGAGAAGATATGAAGAGAAAGAGAATTGTGTCAAAGAAGATTAGGAAGAAGTATACAGGCACAACAAATTCAGCCTGATAGTTGTAGGAGATTTAATAGAGCAAGGAAATCAAAGTTTAGTTTTCCAAAGCTGTCTAAACTGGGGACAATACTCCTCTGCAGTGTAATGCACTGGTTCCTGCTGCACAGGTTCTCTGATTCCCCCACACTGAGGGGGTCTGTTGTCATGGGTGTTGTGTTAAAATTAAGGAATGAACTCACTGCTCTACCACTTAGTATAAAAAATGGACACCGGTATCTCCTTACATAAACTGAGGGGTGAGAATGGTCAAAACCAGCTTGGACCAATGAAGATACAGTGAGGTGGATATCGCGGCATTCAGAGGATTGCAAGGAGTTGAGCAACTGCTGCCACATAAAATCAACAGATGTGTTCCTACAGAGATAAATTCTAAAGTGGATCTGAAATGTTAAACAGTTGATTTGGGGAAAAAAAAAAAAGGGTAATTTGTGGACAGAAAGAGTTATAATGTGGAGCAGTCCCTGTTATGGTTATATAACACCCACCAAGGGCAAGAGTTTGAATGTAAAGTACCAGAACTTATTGGCTACATTTACATTAATAAGTAATTCAGTCCAATGGGGAAGGATCAGCAGATCAAAGCAGGTCATGTTGGCATTTACATCTGCTGTACATGAAGTCTGGAGTATTAGCTTTGNCAAAGGACCAGTCACTGGTTCACACCCTTATGTCCGTCATGACATGGGGGCACATTTGGTGCATACATGAAGTCACACTTTGTGTTTAGATTTCTGTTAAAGAATTCAACTTTTCAATGACTGAAACTACTCTGAGCTGAATCACATGGTTTGCTCTAGAACACAGGACTAGATATAATCATTGTTTAATGTTTAATAAATACATTAAAATTCATAAATTTGTTGTCGATAGCAAAAGAGCGGATTCTTCATGTATCACAAGGTATGTCTAATTGTAACTCCAACTTCAGTGAATTTATTCCTAATTATAGTTGAACAAATGAAAGGACAGTCAAGCTCCATTTGAAGAAATTGATCACCAGGGCTAAGAATTACACTATATATTGTTTTCCCTCATATGCCTATTCTACCTGAAACAAAGCAGGTGTTATATAAACACAAATATTTATAGAAAAGTATTATATAAATGTAAACTTTAATTGGGGTTATGTTAAACAATTTTTTTTCCCCTATCTTCCTCTGTTTGTATGTATGCATCTAGGGTTTCAACACACTCTTTTTTAGTAGTAATTAATTAAATTATTCATTTGAAACAAAGACTGTGCTATGTGGTGCTAGTGCTGTTAAGTCATAGATGTTGCTGAAGAGTAAGAGGTAATATTATAGATTCATTCTTTTCATTTATTAATTTAGCAATTTTGTTTTTCAGTGCAGTATGTTTCTCACATAGTTTGCATTCTAGATCTTTTATTATGTCATTTCCCCCTTCTTTTTAAAGCACCACTAATTCACCTCAGTGCAGCAATAATGAGTAACTGGGAAGGAGTTTGGAAGGAGAGAGAGGGAAAAAGAGAGCTATTGAAGTAAATGAAGCATTACCCATGACTGCTGCACATGCCAGTGTCTGTTCCTGTACTAGCGTCATATCCCCTCTTCCAAGCATTAGAAGGATAACTCATTTCCCAGAGCATTCCATGCTCAAGGGCAATAGTTACCTTCACCATAGAGAGAATTAGCACTGGCTGGTATAATTTTGGAAATATGTAGCAATTATTTGCAGCAGAAACTCGGATCTCAGAATCCCTTAATGAAGAATGACAAAGAGCCGAGCTCAAAGATGCTGGCCCAGAGCTGCTAGGTTCGCTGTTCTAAACCATTAGTTCACAGAATCCCCATGCAGATCATCTTCCCTTTTCTTTTGCCGCCTTTCCTTCTCCTTTCCACCTGACTTTATGACCTAATCAACTTAGCATCTTAGCTGTATTACCCTTCTTGTCCTTTGCATTGCCTTTACATATGATTGCATTTGGCTCATTTTTTTGGCTCATCATAACTTAAAAAATGAAAATGTTTAAATGAACTACATTATACTGTTGCCTTGCATAAGCATGCACTCTTCCTTGTTTTTCTTAGAAGTTCCTGGGATATTTGCCTTTGGTTTGCTTTTTTTGCCCCTCTATAATTCACAATTAAAATTTATTTTACTTTGAGGGTCTTAAGGAAGTATGAAAGCTATCTGTAGGTGTAAACTCCTGCAACTAACCATGCATTTACACTGCTGGGGGTAGCATAATAGATAGACCTCATTTGGGATTATGCCATTTGTGATAAACTAAATAAAAAAGATAAGGTTAAAGCTCACTTCTAAATACATGAGCTCTCTAATGGCATTTATTTTCAAACTGATTCACAGCAGATCTTAAGACTGAGGCTGATGCCTGTCTCTCTGGGTAAGTTTCTTTTTTACATACTGTTATGAAGATAGCTTTAACTGAAAAAAAATTGCTCGAAGGAATGTCTGAGAAATACCGCAGATAAATAGCTACACTGCTTTGAATGGATGGTTGCCTGGCACTAGTGCTTTTCTTTCTGAAGGGATCTTGGAGACTCTTGTGTTTGAAACACTTGTGATTAGAAATTATATTATCATAAGCATGCTGGTGTCTCGGGCATATAAATTTCTTTGAGCTGGGGACGCATTGCAGACTGGTTTACTGCTGGACTTCATGTCACTGATCACAGCCCTCTGAACGCAGCAGTTCAGCCAGTTTTCAATCCACACTACTTTCCACTTACCTTATCCATACTTCCTCAGTTTGTCTATGAGGATGTTATGGGAGACAGTCTTGAAAGCCTTACTAAAGTCGAAATAAGCAACAGTCCCTTCTCTCCCCTCATCCACTGAGCTAGTCATTTTGTTGTACAAGGCTACAAAGTTGATCAGGCATAACTTCCCCTTTGTAAATCCATGCTGACTACTCCAATAACCTTCTTTCCTTTTATGTGTTTGGAAAAGGTTTCCAGGGTTATTTGCTCTATTGCCTTCTCTGGGGCTGAGGTGTGGCTGACTGAACTGTAGTTCTCTGGATCCTACTTCTTGGCTTTCTTGAAGGTAGGGGTGACATTTGCTTTCTTCCAGTCCCTCAGGAACCTCCCTTGATCAACATGACCTTTCAAAAGGAATTGAGATTGGCTTCACAATGACATTAGACTGCTTCCTCACCATTTGTAGGTGCATCCTACAAAGACGAAGACCCCAGTGACTGGGATAAGGGAAACATCACACCCATTTTTAAAAAGGGTAAAAAGGACAACACTGGGAATTACCGACCAGTCAGCCTTACCTTAATGCCCAGTAAGATCATGGAACAGAACCTCCTGGAAGTTATGTCAAAACATATGGAAGACAGAGAGGTGATTAGAGACAGCCACTATGGCTTCACCATGGGCAAATTGTGCCTAGTCAGGCACATGTAGAATCTAGTGGCCTTCTACAATGGAGTGACTTGCATCTATGGACAAGGTAAGAGCTACAGATGTCATCTACCTGGACTTCTGTAAGGCCTTTGATATGGTCTCCCACAACATTCTTGCTGCTAAATTGGAGATAAGGTTTTGATGGATGAACTGTCAGATGGATAAGGAATTGGCTGGATGGACGCATGCAAAGAGTTGCAGTCAACTGCTCAATGTCCAAGTGAAAACCAGCAATAAGTGGTGTCCCTCAAGGGTCTGTACTGGGACCAATACTGTTTAATATCTTCATCAATGACATAGACAGTGGAATTGCGGGCACCCTCAGCAAGTTTGCAGATCATACCAAGCTGAGAGGTGCAGTTGATACGCTAAAGCAAAGAGATGTCATCCAGAGGGACCTTGACAGGCTGGAGGAGTGGTCTATGTGAACCTCATCAAGTTCAACAAGGCCAAGATTTTGTGCTGAAAACAGTGTTGATAATACACAGATGTTTTCATTACTGCTGAGCAGTGCTTACACAGAGTCAAGGCCTTTTCTGCTTCTCACACTACCCCACCAGTGAGTAGGCTGGGGGTGCACAAGAAGCTGGAAGGGGACACAACTGGGACAGCTGACCCCAACTGACCAAAGGGATATTCCATACCATATGATGTCTTGCTCAGTATATAAAGCTGGGGGAAGAAGAAGGAACAGGGGGATTTTCGGAGTGATGGTGTTTGTCTTCCCAAGTAACCGTTACGCGTGATGGAGCCCTGCTTTCCTGGAGATGGCTGAACACCTGCCTGCCGATGGGAAATAGTGAATGAATTCCTTCTTTTGCTTTGTTTGCGTGTGCGGCTTTTGTTTTACTTATTAAACTGTCTTTATCTCAACCCACGAGTTTTCTCACTTTTCTGACTCTCTCCTCCATCCCAGTGGGGGGGAGTGAGTGAGTGGCTGTGTAGTGCTTAGTTGCCGGTTGGGTTTAAACCATGACAGCTTCCCCTATAGTGCAGTCCTGTAGGCACTTCCTTATATAAGTGCATACACTTAACATTGGACCCTTTCAGCCCAGCATTGTTGATTATAAGGTGTCTCCTGTCCACCTGATCTGGCACTCTTTGCTTGCCATCCCAATCCACCCTCACATGATTGTGGGTCATCATCTCCTTCTCCTGTCATTCCTAGTTTAAAGCTCTCGTCATAAGGTTGGCTGGCCTGTTGGTGAAGTTGCTTATTCCCCATGTAGTCAGGTGGATCCCATC
Organism: Fregata magnificens; assembly: GCA_013389945.1. NCBI lineage: Eukaryota > Metazoa > Chordata > Aves > Suliformes > Fregatidae > Fregata > Fregata magnificens. The sequence goes on along the minus strand of WAAD01012445.1, from coordinate 8,164 downwards.
TCTTCCTAGCAGTCTGTGATAACCAAAGAGGCTTCATTGGACACAGCTCCCCATGTCCTGTCTGCCACCAGGGCAGTGACCCTATTCTGTAGTGGAGTGGGAGCCATCCTACTGAAAACTTCCTGCCAGAAATTATGAGCTTCCAGCCTTTGCTATCCTGGGAGTGTCCATTTCCCAACCCAATAAGCACAGACCATTCCTGCCCCTCTTTCAGTGTGGCTGGGGGCTCAGGCTCTTGTATCCTGCAAGTTCCCAGAGAAGATCTGTTCAATCGCTTTCTCATAATCCCTGATGCTACGCAGCCTGCTGACCTCCTCCCACAGCTCCTTTACTTGGCGACATAGACCCTCCTCTGTTCTGATGTCCTGCAGGTGACGAGCCCATCATCCTTGACCCCAGGATCAGCAAGAGGCCCCAGGCGTCCCTGTGGCCCCAGGTCTGCAGAGCTGCACCTGTCCTTGGGAGCTCCAGCTGGGTTGAGGTCTCCATTCAGCTGGAACAGTTGCTCCAGTGGGTACTGGGTACTCTGCTCTGTGGTGTGTCTACTGCTGCTGAGGATGTGTACACTGTCCTCAGCAGAGTTTCTTCCTCCCATCTGCACAAAATGGGATCTTTGAGATCCACTCTAGATCCAGTACTTATGTTGGTACCTCCCTAGTACCTATTGAAATGGTGCATGACTCTCCCTAGTCAGGAGTCATCTGGAACAAGAGCTCAACAACCTTTGATCAAGTTTCTGGAGAAGCTGCAAGCTGATTTCCAAGGATGGATCTGAAATTACTAAAACTGTCCTGAATAGGAAGAAAAGTGACATACTTTTAATTCACAATTAATTAAAACACAGTAGCTTGGTGTAGGATTACTCATGATATCCACCTAAAACAGACTAATAGAAAAATGAAAGAGAGATAAAGACAGAGCTGGTCACTAGGAATTGTAACTGCTTTAGGAGGGCTGATAGCATCGCTTTAGCATTGCTAATCAAAAGTAGTTGGGCCATGGTGCTAAAGCAATATATTTGCAATGTTTGTAACTTTGGTTTTAATTTTGAAAACTTCCTTTCCTTTTATTTTCTATTAGTAATTGTCTTATATTATAGTAACCTTCAAGAAATCATTTATAAAAATTAGGCTGATTTTGAATGCTGTTAAATAACACCAATTTGGTGTTCTTTCTTGCACTCACGCTCTGCCAGCATTTTAATGTCTGTGCAAAGCAAATGAAGAATTTCTAAACAGTACCAGAGGGGCTTCGTGTTAATTCTTTGAGAGAGAAAATCCTTACAATTTTAGTATGCCTTGAGCACTGCTGGTTTATGATAAGGTCTTTGTAGAAGTGCAGTAAAGATGATGGCTTAGTTAAAATACTATCAATAAACTTGGTTAGGAAATTAAAACCCCAGTCTTCCATGCATTGTATTTAAATGAGTGAATCTTCCTATTCCTCCTTCAAAGAATTTCAGTGTATACATGCGTAATCTGTTATGATGGTTTTATTTTTGGTGTAATTGTGTTTGAATATAGAAGTATTGCTGGGATTAAGAGTCAATCCTCTCTGAAAGAGTCCTGTTCTGAGAGGAGGCTGAATATACATTGGGATGAACAAATATCATTGCAGATATCTTTTTAAATTCAAGTGTAAATACAAATGCCTATGCTCATAAAAAACATGTAAAAGTATGTTCTACTAAATACCTTCATGCTTTGTGAAGGGAGTCAATAATATGCAAAGCTGAACAGATAATTAGATAAATACTCAGGATGAGTCATTTAAGATTCTTATTGCAGTTTTGTGTTCCACCACATGTCCTTTGCCTATAGGTTTCAGCAAAGCGTGCTGACGACATGTGGCACTAATATAGAGAAGGGACTACATAGGTTACTTTCCAGTGGCTGCTTTTGACTGCAATAGAGTATTTGAAGTGTATGCAGGTAGTAAGTGCAGAGGGAGCACAAGGATTTATTTGACTGTCCAGGAAAGAGGAGTTCAATTATCTTTTTGTGGATCTCTCATCACATGTGTAAAATATGGTTGTAAAGTAATTTGATCAAAGCTGAGCAACAGCACACCAGCAGCACTGTGACAGGAGCTTTAGATATAGCAGTATGTTATGTATCATCATTCTTTCTTCCCACTAAAACCTAATGGGGTGGTATAGCTTTGTATCCCTGCTGATAAGGCCTTGTACGCATTCTGGATGACAATGCGTATTTTGAGTGTGTTGTCCTTCCAGGCTATATAAATAAATACTTTGAAGGCAGACATGAGTGTCCTCATTTTAAAAGTTTAGTTTTCCAACAAGAATATTTTTTCAGGAAGTACGGTCCAGGGTTTTGACAGAGATGATACGGTGAATTGTGATGTTTTTCTTACCTCTGGTAATTTCAATATAGTAAATTGTAGCTATGCTGATTTGTGCTCCCAGGTCATCTGAATGCTTTAAAAAATCCCACTCTTGATATATCTAAAATATTCCTGAAGATTGTTATAGATTCTGTCATGCCTCCCTGTAATATTTTTTAAAGTCATTTAAGTAGTCAGTTACAATATGAGTTGTCTGTATCCTGATGTTTTCCACAGATGATGTTGGCTCACAGTCATCCATTTATAAGTGTATCGAGTCTTCAGCCAGATATTGAACCTGGATGTTATGTTGCTAACAGTTCCACTGGCTCCTACAAATGTTGTTATTATTTTCCTGACTTCTCTGGCGCCATACCTTTGACCTTCTATTTATTGGGTATATTATAATGATTCTGCTACCGTGAGGTAACAGCTACTGCTATTCTCCAGACATTGTCAGGTAGAGCGTTTTTCCACATGACAGTGTGGACAATATTTTCCTGTGACAAGATAACAATTTTATTTTTTCTCCTCTTATTCAAGGGCTTTTTGTGAGCCAGAATGACAAAATTAACAGCGGAAGAGCTGGCATTTTTCTTTCAATGTCCTATTAATCTCTGTGAGATAAATGCTTGGCAGATTCTGAAGACAGAGTATGTTAAAACAGAGACAGTTATAATATTAATATAAAATGTAGTCAAAATGTAAATTTTTTTTAAACATATATGCAAGTGCCACACTGAAGCAGGCAAGTACCACTAGGTTCATTTTACACACAGAGAAACAGATCAAAGAAGTAGTGGGACTTGCCCAAGTTTGTGCATGGGATTGTAAGGAGCCAAATTCACTCTCCTAATTTTCTATGAAAAAGATAACTTGATGCTTAGTTAGGTCTGTCACAGAATCACAGAATTGCGGAGGTGGGAAGGGACCTCTGGAGTTCAGACAGTCCATCCCCATGCTCTAACAGGGTCAGCTACAACAGCTTGCCCAGGAAGTTTAAACTCACTAGTCATTCTTTGAGACTAATGTGATTTTCCTACCTGGAATTCAGTACTTCAAAAGATTCTACTCCACTGTTAGCAATAATTTGTGCTATGCCACCCCTTCCTATTGTAGTTAGATACAGCTAGTTTTAATATTTCTTCTGTGTTTGTCATCTAGGAAAACTCAATGAGCACAGAGTAGCAATCAATTAAAAGTAAATAGGTATCTCTGACAGTTTAAAAGAGTCCCAAAGAGGATGACAGGAGAATGGTACAAGACAATAAATAATTTATAGCTGGAGAAAATTAATCAAGAACCCCCAATTCCCTCTGTCCCCACACGCAGGTGCTCAATTACAGTACCTCTAAGAAGAGGCAGGAGACCAATAACCAAACATCTGTGACATAAATGAATTTAACTATTAGGGAAGAAAGTCTTGAAACGTATAAACACACTGAAGTAACCAAACCAAATTACAATACAATGTACATTTGCTTTGTATAATGCCTTTCATTACACTATTTCCCAGAACTCTTCACATAATTAAATAATATAAATGTTATAGAGTATAAGTGAAATACAGCAGTGGCAGAGAGATTTTCTAATGGAGGCAGAGTATGCAGTCATAAGCTAATTCGAAGAAGTGAAAAAAATTAGAAAAACAGAGATAGATAGAGAAATTTAGACAAAGATGAAAAGTTAGTAGGTCAGGCATTGGACCATTAAAATGAGTGGAAGTTATTGCATTGTCCTCAATGGAAGCGGTATAACTCCAGACGGTAACAAGGAGTTTTGCAAATGGAAGCATTGATGGAGAAGAGTAAAGACAAAGATAATGACAGTGATTGTTCAGAAGAGGGAACAGGAAGAGGAGTAAATAGATATGTGAGATCCCCAAAGAATTTTGGAAATAGTTGCCTGTCTCATTACTGGTTTTCTTCATTTTGATGCCTGCGTAATGCAGACGAAATAAGTGACTTGAATTAACAGACCTACCCCAGCTTAAAGCACAGAAGGGACCTAACAATGCAGTTCAAAATGGTTCCTAAAATGACTGTTGATCCATATACATGTAGGAATAGTATTTTCTATTCCATTTGTACCTCTGCTGTTTTATAAAGCAGTAGTGCATGAATCCACCTGGAACACTGCTTGTGAGTTTTGAGACTCCCAGGGCTAATTCAGTGGGTTGCTCATCTGGTTACTTCAACGTTAAAACACAGTTTGGCTGCTGCTACTGCTATTGAAGACCATTTCTGTTTGACTCCTGACAAATGAGGTAGGTAATAGCTTATGAAACATAGTTGTATTTACTCACCTATTTTTTTTTTTATTTTTAAATTGACTAAGGAATAAGGTAGTTATACCTATAGGGTTTTTTATGTGTCTTGACTTTATATAGACATACATATATATGTAATTAAATTCAAAACACATTTCCTAATTTCTTTAGATGATGCCATTTATGATTCTAGTTCAATATTATTTTGGGCAGGTTCTTCAAAAACATTCCACAAGACTCAGTGATCTGTCATTTTTGCTTTGCATTGATATTTCTCTGTCCAAA
>WAAD01012439.1:3854-61568 GCA_013389945.1 Fregata magnificens | reverse complement strand
CTCCCGCCTCTCCCGCGGGCGTTCAAGGTGGCCGCCCGCTGCCCTCTCGGCGCTGCCGAGCCCCCCGCCCCAAGGCGGGGGGGACTCGTCTCTGCCGCCGCTTTCCCCTGCCCCAGGTGGGATGGCTTTTCCACCGGGGAGCCGGTGCTCTTCGCGCCCTTCTGATTCCCAACTGTCAGTCCCCTGACACACCCCCACGCTCCGAGATGTTTGCTCCACGGGTCTTCCTTCAAACATCAGGTGCTGGACTTTGCTCCCCTGCGCCCGGCCCTCCTTCTAGCCCTTCAGCTCGTATTTGTGCTTGTGCTTAATCATAGAATAGTGATTCCACCGGAGCACCCTGCATCCTGTAAACTGCTCCGTAGTGTTTAACAAAGGAGATTTCCATGCGCTTTGCAATCACGCTAAGGGAAAAAGGGCAGGGACTGAACAGACGGCAGTAAACCTGCACGCAATCTTATCCCATTCCTTGCCGCGAAAGCCCCGACCCTGCCTCACCTGTGTCAAGCGCCTGAGTTTTTTGGCGGTGCGCCTTCTGCTGTGCCTGGGAGCTCTCTCAGCCTTGGTGCCCGGCGAGTATGTTAGCAGAGCTGCCAGTCGCAGAGGGGCCTAGTATCTCTGGGCTGAGGGGAGAGGGCAGATGAAGGAAAGGAGAAGAGGCTGCAAGGTGCCGTTTGTCTCCAGAGCTGTTGGGAGGATGTGTGAGAAGGCTTTCTGCCCTGGCGGACAGGGCTCCGCGGCCCCGCCGGGGTGACCTGCCCCCACGGAGATGCAGGCAGCCCATCCTAGAAGAGCACGTGGAGCAGCAGATGCGTTCCTGCTGTGTACGTGCTGGTGTGTGGTGCCCTCAAAGGAGATGCTCCTGGGAGGAGATTTCTCTGCGGGGTCGTTTGCGTGGTCTAAGAGTCGCCCAGAAGCGCCCTAGTTGCTTTAATGCTCGTTTATGTCCTGGTGCAGTATGAGCTTGGGGTAAGTTTCGAGTGCAGAGGTATTGCAGGCTTTGCTATAGCTTGAAAGTAGTAAAGGTGGTCCAGCACCCTCTTCAAAACTGCCTTGGGCAGAGGGCCCACAGAGGAGACAGGAAGGGTTAACTTAAAGAGAACAACATGACTCACATAGTAAATAGCAGTTAATAGAGTTGCTGTAACTGCTTAAAATTATTTTCCTAAGCAGATGGTCAACTATTAGATAACTCGATCTTTGGATGTATTTGTTTTCAGGTTTCTTATCAGGCTCGTAAGTAACTGTAGTAATTGATAAATTCATTCTCCTGCACGAGAGAAACTAACAGAGAGAAAGCATGGCCAGCTCCTGCTGTTAGAGAGACACCCCCCAGCCCGAGTGAAGTACAAAAAGATAGATAAAGTGACCAACGGGGATGTGAGAAGTACTTCAATCGAATTAGATCTGTGGAAGAAATACCTTATTTCAAATCTCAATTAAAAAGTCAGTGTAAACGTAATCACATATCACAAAAATAGTATGAAACTGAAATCCTGTCTAATGTGGCAAATGGATTAAATTCTGAATTAATCAGGAAAGCTATGAGCCTCTGAATTTGTAGGGAAAACACGTGGGTACAAACTGCAAACATGTATGTGTGTATATAAAATAAATAGTGACCTATTCCAGGGGGCGGGGCGGGGGGAAAGGCAAGCAGGTCTCCTTTTTAATGCCGTTCAGGTGATAAGTTTGTAATTTACACGTGTACATAATCTGTCTCTCTTTCCATATGTATTTTTATGCATAGAAAATAGAATCAGCATCACCCTGTGCCAGGTCAGGGGATGTCAGCCCAGTAATGCTGGTTTTAGCCCCTGTCCTTCTGTCAGTGGGTGCAAAAGGCACTAAAGATCTGAGCTGAAAAGCCTCCTGCCAGGTCTCCCGTGTTTGCATTTCTGTTTTTGCCGATATTTTAGTAGGATGTTTCCATGAGGGCTGCTGGCACTATTGCGTTCAGATGTAATCGACTTTTGAAAGCTATTCATCTTTTTTGTTTAATCTTCAATAATGGGTTTTATGTAGAGCCATGTGGTTAAGCCCTCTTAAGAACTACTGGGAGAAGCTCAGTCCAGCAGGAGGTTTGGGGGGGACTGTTTTGAATCTTCACTCTTCCTTTCGGTTGTGTTTCTCTGAAGGGTCTGGGCTGGCTGGCCGAGTACCTCCCCTTCAGTCTTGAGCCTGGCAGCTTTTCCATCTGGTGTGGAGGGAAAACCTCCCCCTTTACCGCTTCCTTTCTGCCTCGGTGAATGATGGATGTATGATTTCTCATCTATACAGGATGTTCAAGGCTTCACAGATTTTCCACCAAAACACTTATTTTCACCATACTTCAGCTCTTCGCTTCGGTTTGACATTTCTGCCCACGTTTTTACACGTGAGATGAGACAAGGCATAGTGTGGCTGAGCTCTCTCTGAGAGTTCTGCACAGCTGTGAGTGAGGTTTTTCCATCCAAAGGCTGTATTCAGCATCTCTCTCGGTGTCCTGCAAAGTTTGTCCTTGTCTTCAGCTTGAACAGGTTTCAGCTCTTCTTGTTCATTCTGTCCATCTGATCTGGATGGTGAATAACTCTCTAGGTCCTTCTTTATTGTGTGCTTTCCATCTGAAAATGGAGATGGGCTATTAAAGCTTTCTTTTTTGTTTGACTCTAAACTAAAAACCAAGAGATCTTGAGCTGTGTGTCAAGGAATCAGGGAGGATTCTCACAAGTCAGTGGAGAGTTACTCCCTTTCATCGGGGTCTGGTATTTAGGACCAGAAGGCTTGGTTGCCTCATGGATCATCTTCAGGTTTTGCATCAGTGCACCTGAACAGCTTTGACAAAGCTACTTGAACACAACAGCACTGGTTCCTTGCCTCTCTGCTCATTTTGTAAAGGCAGAGAAAGTTGCCTACTTCATGAGATGCTTGTGTAGCTGAATATTGAGGGTTGGTCTGTTAGGGGTAAAGAACCGGCAGCATTCTGCCTTGGGAGGGCAAGAGGATCTGGGCAGATACACAGAAGGTGGTCTGAAGGCTTCAGTTTCTTCTACAAAATCAGAAGGTGCCTCTCCCCTCACAAAGGTTGCATCTCTGTCAGGAATAATTATTGGTTGTATTGCACTTTTTTTTTTTTTCTGAAGTAAATCTCTGTAGATCAGAACGGACAGATGGCACATAGAACTCTCAATTATGGAAAATACCCTCATGAGGTACTTCGAGGTCATCTAATCCATGCCACTGCCCAAAGGCAGGATCAGCTATGCTTCTTCCATTCCTGACAGCTATTTCTCCATCCTGCTCCTAAAGACCTGCAGTGGAGACTCCTCACTTCCCTGGTGTGCAGGAAACACCCTGATGTCCAGCTTAAACCTCCTTTGCTGTAACTCATGCCTCATCCTGACAGCAGCAGGCCCCACAGAGGATCAGCAAAGAGTATTTAGAAGTGCTTCAGCAAATGCAGGTATTTGGTAAATATGAGCAAATAAAGATGTGATCTCTTTCAGTCCTCAACCTGAGTTCTGTAAGGAGCAAATCATACGAAACCTGGCTACCTCTTGCTTGGTATGGCTGGAGACCCTCAGTAGCATGAGCGATGGGGTAGGTAGGCTGCGATACAGCTCTGTATGGTGATGCAATTGCAAAGTTAGGCTCAAGTTGTTTGGATAAACAGACAGCAATGAGGTTATGAAAAGAGCTGATGAGCCACTAAGTGCTTAGGAGAGTTCAGAGAAAAGTCAAATGCAACAAGATGGCTTCTGTAAAAACTGTGTTCAGCGTGATCGCTGCTGTTAGGCAAAAGTGTTAACGGCGCTGCAGCATGTTTTTGAGCGCAAGCTTTGTCCCTTCCTCTTCAGGATGCCTGGGGCTTGATATGGGTGCTATAAACAGACATCTAGTGCTATGCGAGACATCCCGATGGGGCTGGCAGAGAATAGGATAGGACCTAAGGGAGGCGCATGCCTTTCTAAAGTGACAGCAGAGGCTCAGGTGATAGCTTAGAGCACTTTCGTCCTCACTATTCACTTACATTTAAGCAAGTAACTCAAACCTTACCAGTTTAGTTTATGACTTGTTCTGGAGAAAGGATGCTTTTCATCGTTGGGCCTGTTGGTTGATTATTAAAACCAAAAATTACCAGGTAGCATAAAATACAATGTATCTTATGTAAAGTATATGCAAATGCCATTGTAGAAGGTACGCAAGAGCAAGGGTATTGGAGCCTCCTTGCCCACAAAGCAGCCGTAAATCTAGTGTCAGGAAGGCCACACTTGAGACTTTATGTATGTTTTGGGGCTCTTGCTGATTTTTTTTTTATTTTAATTTTTCCAAAAAGTTACACATTTCAAGCCCAAATAAAATAAGTAATTCGTTACAACTACAAATGCAGCAGTGGAAGGCAGGGCTTGAAAAGAAATGACAGCTAACAAGACAGATTATATTTATCTTAGATGATAAGTCAGGGGTCGCATGCAGTAGGTTTATCACTATCTGACAGGTAACAAGATAATCCAGGTGTTACACAGGGATGTGGAAAGATGTGAAACAGGAATAAAGAATACTTTACATAGCATTTTTAGGGAACATTTGCAAACAATGCATCTGAGACAATGGAGAAGTTAGCAGGGAGTGAAACTTCTTGCAGGGATGGTTTGAGCCAGGGACAGGGAGGGGGAAAGGCATACAGAGGATGAGGGAATCTTCCTGTCCCTCTCTGATACAAGGAGAGGAAAGGGGGGTTTTCCTGAAGCTTTGGAGACGTGACAAATGACATGCTGGGCTCCTGCCTGTATGTTGATTAGCATTTGTGATTGCAGTCAAATCCAGGGTGGAAGGCACTCACTCAGGCATTCTCAGGAGGCCTCTAGTACTTGCAGATTGGGGCTGTTTTATCTGCCGGCTTGCTGAGATACAGCGTTCTCTGTCTCCCTGTCCCCTGTGTTTATCCCAGGCGATGCTCACAGGGACAGTTGTGGCTCCTTGTCCAGCAGCTCTTCAAGGAGGGCAGGAGAGGGATCGTTCACTGGTGGAGCCATTCGAAGCTCAGCTGAACCCGAGCCAGCGTCAGCTGGGGGTCATGTCTGCGTACCTCCCTGGGCAGAGTCCCTCATGCGTTTGAGTGAGTAATGCTGTTCAACAGAGGGAAGTGTAATTTGGTCTCATTCCGCTCTTTTAATGCGTCCCTTTGGGACTGGTGAGGTTTGCACTATTTTCCCTGTTAGAAGTTTCTTGCCTCAATTAGTATTCAGACTTCAGAGTCTCTCCCATTTTGCTCCTGGTTTTGCTTCTTTGGAGCGATTTTGTTTTGGTTTTAGACTACTGTGTTCTCCTCTCACTTCTTGTCTCCTCTTATTTTCCCCTTTTTTTTCTTACTAGGGGAGCATAAGTGTTTCAGGTCTTTGGCTGTTCGGTAACGTTGGCCTGTTACCCACATCCCCCTTCTTGTACTGGGAAAGTCCTCTACAAACTGACCTATCATTTTGGTTGTTGAGGTTTCCCCAGAATAGGATTGTCAGATCCTGGTATGAATCAGTTGTTGAGGTTAAGGAGTTAAGGGAAGTAGGCTGTTAAATATCACGTTCTGTGGTGGTAACGACTTTGGTATCGGTATGAAATCCATATACTTGGGCACAGGCTGGGATTTTCCATAGGAAACATTTCCCAGGATAAAAGGCAGTTAAGAGGTATGTGGCTTTTTAATATAATCTTCAGGAGAGAGGCACGTGATTGAAATTGATTTGAATAATTACAGTTTCCACATACGTCTGATCCACAGATCAGTGCCCAGGTTCAATGGGATGATGGAAAATAGCATCAGACTGACTTGGGCTGGCACCAGCACCATTACAGTTCCTGGAGCATGTGCGGGGAAGCACATTGACTTTTAAAAAGTTTCTTAAATGTTCTGCAGCCTGGATTTTTGGCAAAAAATGACCTGTGCTAATGGCTACCTAGTCAGGGATTCCTTAAAATATCCTGATATGCAAAAAGTGCTTCCCTTCCAGAAATCAAGCCTCTTTAGCTGGACGTGTTAAAACTGAGGCACCTAACTTTGTCAAACACCTGTGAAACTTTTGTTTTATGTCATCCTGTGTCTGATCCAAACTCTGCTTGACCATTATGATTCATTTAGGGTTATAACATGGGTAGACATAGAGGATTGTAGTAACATGATTCTTCTTCTCTGGTACAACTGTATGGTGTCAGCTCTTGCAGGATATAGAAAGGTAAGAAGCTGTATTCATGGGCTGAAGACTGGAAAGATGATTAATTGACAGTTTTTCTTGTCCTTCCTACCCCATTCCTACAGGGAAATCTTCCTTTTCTTCCATGTAGCCACAGTACAGCCTAGCTGTATGATTACAGCAGGCAAGAGATGGACACAGTCCACTTGGGAGAAACCATCCTAAAGTCTTGGGGATGTCTGTTCTGGGCGCCTCCCTGGGACCCATCTCTGCTTGACTAACATCTTTTGTAGTGGGAGTCAAATGCCACAGTCCCTAAGGAATTTGCCTTGGGAGTCTGTTTTGGTTTATCCTTGTTCAGCAAGGTGTGAGGATCCTGGGTGTCGTGCATTTGAGAAATGATTGCAGGTTTCTTTACAGCTGGAGCTTTTTATGCTCTCTTATTGTGCAGAAACTGTAAAATATCTTAAGTTTTCACAGGAGGAAAGGGCTACTTCCCAAGCGTGGTAGAGGTGTCTCTATTGTAGTGGCATACTTGCTGCTGCTCTCCTTGCCTTTCTGCTTCCTCTGGACAAGGACACTAAGTTATAAACAGCTAACAAGTCCAGTAAAATGTTTTCTAAAGTGATTTATGAATGGCTACTCATTCTCCAGTGCAATGGTTTGATGTAGAAGGAGAGAAACCGGTGACTAGAAATGTCATTTTTGCCAGCAGTTGCATGCTCTCTCCGCCACAGAACATCGGCGTCTCTGGCCTGAGCAGCCAGAGGAGGAAGCAGGCAGAGGTAGCAGCCTGTTACTTGTAAGCGGATGTGCTTTTACCGCAGCGCAAGGACTTAGGAAATGAAGGAAGGACTTTTTTAGAGTCCGCATAACACCAGCTAAACGCTGAGACTTGGGATCAGTAAGCAGTGACACTGGAGAGTTCTTAATAAATTGGATTACAATCAAGGACTTGAGAAAAAAAAAAAGCCACTTTGAGTACTTCTAGAAAGGCTTGTATTGGTATGGCTGACTGTGATAGCAAAAATGCAAGTCACTTTGCAAGAGTGACAGAAGTATGGTGCAAGTCATAGCAAAGAGAAGAGGGAGGGACAAAGTAAGGGCATGTGGCATTGAGACATCATCAGAACATCAACTCCTCCTTATCCACAGAGGGTGGCAGAGTCCTAAAAATGTCCTAAATAGCTTTGAGACTGAGACAGAAACACTAACGGGATGATGAGGCGTGACAGAGCAAATAAGCATTAGTGAGTCAGGGTAAGCACCTTAAAAAATGGAAGAGGGAAAGTTGCTGGAAACAAACCAAGGAGGCAGAAAATTTGTTATTGTAGCTTTTGCCTGCTTTTGGGATGAGCGCACACCACCAGCATTGCCACTCTGTCTAAATGCTTTTTCACTGGTAGCTGACTGACAACCGGAGGTGAAATGAGTTGGGTAGAACATCCTGCTGCACAGCCTGGGGGTGCAAGGGGCCAGGACACCCCTGGGGGCATGGGAGGAAATAGGGTTTCTTGTGTTGGCCAAAAATCAGCCAGTATTGCAAGGCACAGGGAGCACGTGCTTGATCCTTGAGATTCAGCCGGCAGTGAACAGCCCATATAGAGCAAACGGCAGTCAATGAGGTGGGCCATGCAAGGGCAGAGGACAGGGGAGCTCTGGGGGTGTTTGGATGGGCTTTGCTGCTGTGTCAGCAGGGCAGGCTCTGTGGAGCTCCGGCTGAGTGCTGCCGCTGTGTCACTGCTTAAATTGATAAGAGAAAGGAGCAAGTTGGGGAGGAAGGATGTGATGTGCTGTGTTAGTGACCCAAAGGAGGCTTGATTGCTTTTCATACCATGGGTGGGTATGTGTCAAACCGCTAGGGTGGTAATGGGAGCTTCATGGTGAGTCCCCAGTAATAACCCTTGGTCAGAGGGGTCAGCGTATGAGCCACGGATGAGCTAACGCAGTGAGACAGCTTTGCTTTGGCTCAGAGGCAGGTAGAATTTGCTCATCTCTGTTCAAATTGTACAGTGCCTTCATCAGGGTAGGGAAGGACAGCTGGGGAAACATTTTAAGTTACATGGAGAGAAATGGAAAGAGTTCTATTCCTTCTACTGTAGAAGATAGGATGTTGGTTGACCTGGTACCACAGCACTCCCTGCACTGGAGGTCAGTGAGTTTTTGTTTCATTGGCAGAGCTTAGGCAAACGCTACTTACAACCTGCAGAAGGACGGTGCTCGGAGGAGAGGCAGCAGGGCTCGCAAAGTCTGGTGGAGAGCAAACCTGTAGTTAGAGAAGGCAAATAGGGTTTGGGAACAACTGGATCGAAACGCAGGAAAACAGATGTACCCAATTCTCAACTGCCTGTCTGGAAACTTTGTACAGAAATGAGAGGTGAAGTCACATCTGGAGGGAAGTCTACTCCATTATTTTAAAATATACCAGAATGGATGCGTTAGCAATATGATAAATATTTTCAGAGCAAATTCCTCCCTTGCCTGTATTCTTCGGTGGGTCACCTCTTCTTGATATCCTGTTTCCTCATTTCTCTTATTTTGTTCTTGAAGGAAATGCTCCTTATGTATGAACATAGCTGGCTTTAGTAGGGCTGCGGGGAGGCAAAGTTTGCTTCTGAGTTCTTCCCTCATACAGGAAGGGAAAACTGGATCCTCAGAGACATTGTAGATGATATTGGCAGTAGTAACTTGTTTCTGGCCATGGTACATGGTTTTAATTGTGCTTTTTTACATGTCTGTCTTATGAAAGTTTATCCAAATGCTCTATTTTTTATTTTTGGAAATGCTAGTGTAGGTAAATCAACATCGCCAATCCTGGATACAAATGGTTTCCTTGAAAATCCAAGATGTTTCTGCGCCTTTTGGCAATGTATCATGATGCCTGCTGCCCAGTGAGACTTTACTCTAGTGAGCACAGGGGACACTTTCCCTTTTGTTTGTTTGTTTGATCAGGCTTATTTAACTGCTGGTCATTCAGCCTTACTTTAGTTTTGCCCTCCCTGGCTTTTTGTGACCATTAGAATGGGAATAATTACTATGAGGGTTTTTTTCTTGCTTTTAAACATTTATAACATCCATTTAGGAAGAAAAAAAATGGTCAAATGTCGTCTGTTCTATTCTTCTCTTCCGCTACTGCCATAAAAATTAATCCACTTCTAACCCTTGGAGAGCAGGAGGCAAAGCTGAAATATTGGGTTTGCATTAGCCATTGCTATTAGCCACCTGTGTTACAACCTTTGCCTGTTGTCCGGTGGGGTTTCACTTTTGGGGTGTTTTTGTGATTTTTATATGGGGTGTAAACGGGAGGAGAAGAGAGACACGGGACAGGCTTGAAGGGTATGATTTTATTACGCTTTTTATTGCTGTCACTGCTGCAGCGGTATGGGTGTCTCTAGTAATCCCCTAGTCAATAAAGACTTTACACCCAGATTCACCGGGCTTGTTCTTGCTGTGAGTATAGCCTCCTTTTTTGGCCTGGACTGCAGTAGAGATGGAAAGGTAAAGCAGATATGTTGTCCCTCTTCCTCATTTCTGAACTGACAGACAAAGATCAGGGGCAGTACAGACCTCTGAAGAACCATTTCTTTTGCCTTTCACAAGTACATGGAGTGAAGGTTTTAAGTCTTGGAGGGCTACTGCTTTCCTGTAAGAGGGGATTAGACCAAGTTTAGCAAAGCTGAAGCCCTCATTTTACTCAGTATTTCTGGAGGATTTGCAAAGCCAATCCAGAAACCCTGTTACCCCACTGTAAGGTTTACACTGGAGGAAGTCTTCACTCCCCAAACAGAGACAAGCTCTGTGCTTCAAAAGATCTTTGGCCGTGCATTTTTTTGCAGTCAGAGCATCAGTGGCTCAGATGATGTATTGGATAAAGTCTGAAATGATCCTCTGGAAGGGTCAAACTGCCATGTCGAGCCCCTTGACAGAACAAGGATTTCCAGACATCACCGTGTTCTGCACTTGTATGGTTGTCTACACAGGCAGGTATGCAGGACACTGGGCAGCTGTAACTCCGGGTTGAGGGAAACTGCAAATGCTCCAGGTACCTGAAAACCAAGAGCATGGTGTGCTGATAATTTTGCCTGCTTTGTTTCACTTGTATCCTTTGTTAACAAAGAGCAGTCTAGAGGGAAATAGTCTATTATTAATATTTAATTTCCTCCTATTACTGTAAGCAGATGACCTAAAAGATCATTTAGCTAGCAGCCGATAATAAAGCTAATAGGGGAACCAGAAAAAAGTATGTCTTAGTTAGATGGGTGATGCCTCCTTCCTCCTCTCTTTCCTGCCCCACCCAGCCACATCTCTTCATCCTTCGGTAGGAGGCAGGAGTGAGGCTGCTCTCTGACAGCACCAAGCACACTGGCTTCGTTTGAGCAGTCAGGGGCATGAGGAAGCCGCTCTACATGAGGTATTCATAAAATACTGAACTTCGAAAAGGAAATCATTGAGCAACGCAGAAAAGTGCTACTGCTGCCTTCCCTATCGTTCTCCCCGAAAGGACAGCTGTTTTCATTATGTTTTACAGCCTGAGCTGTTTTGCAAATTTGTGTACTGCCTGTGAGCACATTGGCTCATTTATTGTGAGTTGATACTCTAAAGAAATGGGGAGAGACAAGATTTCTTACAGACTTTGATTTAAAAGATAGGGAGATTCTCTTTGAGCTGGAGGGATTTCAAAGAGAGGATAAAAACTGACAAGCATCTCCCCCTCCAGGCTTTGGAAAGTAGGAAACAAACGATTTAGCAGCACCAATTTTCTGCTTACAGCCATGTGTGAATTCAAGGGTCTTCCCTAAGGGAGTTAGGTAATCTGTACCTGGCTGGTACCTGGGAAGGGTCATGCTGTCAAAAAGAGATGCTAGATTGTGATTTGTGGAATGAGCCTTGATGAAGACTCCCCTATGGCCTCATGAGCTGCCTGCTGCCTTGCTTATTCCATCATGAAGCAGACAAGGAGAAACCAATCCTCTCCAGAGCCCGGGGAAGCTGCAGCCTGTCACTTATGTGCCCATAGACTGCCTCAGGTGCCCTGAGGGCTGCTGATCCCCTGGAGATTTTGCTAATGTCTGCGAGGAGCTGTCAAACTGAAGTGTCACAGACATTGTCATATATGTCAGCCTGGCACGCAGAGCAGAGAGCGCGTCTTCTCTGTGCCAGTGTGACAGAGCAAAAACCGGGATGCCTGAACTGATCCTGAAGGGGTCGAGAGCAGGAAATGAGCTTGTTTGAGGTCGGCGATTTGAACCAAACAGTGGCCAAGGGCTCACCTTGGTGCTTTTGGCACTCAGGAGAGAGAAAGGGCAACACCTTAGTCCAAAGCCAACTGGAGATGCCAAACAAAAGCTTGCTTAGGCTCCAGTGGTGAGTTGCTTCATGGGAACATGCTGTTCAGATGCTTTATTGAATTTTCAAGGAGCAGTTTTTCATTGGGGCTGAAATAGGAGAGAGAACAGGGTGTTCCAAGTCACTAAAAACGAACAGAGCAACAGCTTTACAGGTTTGTGAGTGGCAAGAAAGGTTTATTTAATAATGGGAAAAGGCCGGAACATAGCCCAGGGTATCAAGAAAGAATTAATCCAATTAACAAAATAAAACACGGGCTTAAGAAGAAACACTAATTGTAGCTGTCCAGCAGGTTGTGTGATACAGATTATTTTTCTTAAGCTTCAAGAAACTTGCAATATTGATCCCTCAAGGGCCTGAGATGTTAAATATGCACTTCCCCAGTGAGTAAAGCAGGTTGTTAATTCATTTTGTCTTGTCAGACCTGGTTGCTGAAACTTTGGGTCTTGCATGAAGTAGATGATTCTATAATAAATTTTGGACTGCCTCTGGATGTGTGTCTTCTTCTCTAGGTGGTCTGTATTTCATTTTGTCCCTCTGTGCAGTAAATTTCTAGCCATATGAGCAGAAAGACTGGGCCTCTTCTTGTTTTAAAGCAAGTTGCAAATACTGCTACAATTAAAGTCTTGTTACCATGTTGGGTGAAAGCTATAGCAGGCTGACTCTGCGAGAGATGAATGAGGTGAGATGGGCGAGTTCGGGTCAAACAGGGGAACTCCCAGGTTGTGGCACCTTTTGTAAGTAGCAGGTAAGGCCTCTGATGTGCTGGTGTTGTGTGGCTAATAATTGCTTTTTCTAATGTCTGTGGCTACCGCAGAAGCACCAGCGCTGAAGCAGACACAAAATGTTGTTTTGTCGTGGCTGGGACACCTGCTCAGCTCCGGTCGTTCCTCTTCTGAGATGTGCTGGCTTTGCAGAACTCTCTAAGTGCTTTCTGGCCCATGTGGGAGCAGAGAGGGGCGGAAGGACATGTTGTCCTCTTCTGGAGGTAACATCTCACAGATTGCTTCAGAGTAAATGGCTGGTGCTTGGGTTGACGATTCAGGCCACTGTTTGTGAAGGGGGATGGGAAACAAGAGACCAAACAAATTCAAAGATAAAAAATTCACAGTTAACATCAGACCATGAAACAAGCAGTTGAAGTAGAAGATTAAAAGCTCTGTTGTGTCAGAAAGCAGTATGTGATGTGGTCATTAAACTTCAAATTCCAGCATTGTGCTTTTTCAGGATGTGTGCAGAGCTGTGGGTAATTTCAGCTTTGTCTTGTGTTTAACGATTGGGGGGGGGGGGACGGGACGGGACTTCTCCATGTCCTGTTGGAAAATGAGTTTGAGATGAGCCATTGAAAAAGTTACGTTAAACAAAATGCACCTGGGATTAATACAGGTTCATAATCCTACTCAAGGGAACTCTGAAATGGGCAAGAATATCACAGTAATTTCACTTTGATCCTCTTCACTGAGGTGTATGTGGTATGAACATGAGGTGCAAGGGCAATATAGCAGGACTTTAAGTAAATCCTCTCAGGATCAGGATTAATGTGACTGGTTCTCAGGCTGGCTCCTTTCAAGAAGCGGTTTCTTCAGTTCTTTTGACTTCATCTCAGAGTAGGTTGTGGGGGTGTTTATGGTCGTTTTATTTTACATAGCAGTAGTTCTGGTCCAAGTGTGTCACAGTAATTTGTTAAATTTCTCTAAACTTGTCCTGACACTGGAGTTTAGCATGAGCTTGACCTGCATGGAAATATGTGAGCATGTTAGGAAGTGGGGACATGTACGCTCCCCCCTCCGTTGCCAGAATATTACCCTGTCGCCGACTCTGCTGCCGTGACACTAAGGGACAGGGAGCTTGTCCCTCCTTCAGAGTCTTCAGGCACAGCCGTGTGTCGTACATCTGACAAGCACACACACTGTCTTTCTCTTACGGGCCTGTTTTGCCCACTGCTTCCCTTGTTTGGTTGGGGTTTTTTTCTGCTGCCACCTTGTTCCTGTCTTCTTTTCCCCTTTCTTGCTCACACATATGCACAAAGCGTTGTTTGTTTTTCATCTTGCCCTTTCTGGTTTCTCTCCCTCCAGATTTTCTTTATTTCTATCTTATATTAATTCTAATCCCCTTCCCTGGAAGTCAGGCTGGGAGGGGGGATGGTTTTCTGTATCACTGCTTTGAAACAAACCTATTGGGATTTGTAATGGACAATCAGATGCTAGCAGAGTGATGTAGGAGCATATCACTGACATCCCTGAAATTTAAGAAAGTAGAAGCAATCTTTAGGAGGTCAGTGGAAAACAGGGCTTTTTGCTAAAGGAAGATAGACAATATAGAGATGTCTTGGGGTTTTTTGTTCTTTAGAAAAGATTTAATGGATGATCTTTATCTTCCTCTTAATAGCTAGTTCACAAACTAATCCCTTCTGTTGATTTCTTCCACACAAACCAAACAAAACATATAAACAAGATTGATGAAGGTGGAGAAAAAAGCTAGGTTTTTGAAGCACATCCAAACCACCAAGAATCATTCACTTTCCTTTCAAATGCAGCATTAGCAATAGAGCTCTAAATCAATGAAAGGTCTAAAATCAGATTATATTCCTGAGATCAGATGTGAATAACAAGTTAATCATATTTTCTTTTATTATCACTGTCTTTACCCTTTTATTTTATCCTGAGAAATTAGGTTTCTGACTTGAAAACAGAGTGAACTGTGAAGGCATGAAACCCTGCTGGGTTAGACCACGCCAGATCACCTGTGGATGGGGTCCCAAAAATCGTTTGTTTTGGAGGTTCATATTGCATCTGAAACGGAGCTCGGGTGATTTATCAGTTAGTGCTGTGTCTGCCTCTCCCTCGGCCCTCTGATGTTTCAAGTAGCTGTTTTCTTAAATTAATGAGAAAATATTACTGCTAAAGCTTGCTAAATAAGGTTTAAAACCCACTCTGGAAGTGACAGGGTAGGACAGCAAACACTTATCTCTTGACTGCGGCACAAAGCTCAGGGAACTGTATTCTCCATTGCTATATTTTTAGCTGAAACTGTGGTGAAATCCACCCATGTTTAAAGGCAGAGGTATGAGGTGACCTGCAAGATCAGTGTGCGAGTGAGGCACATACGCATGTAGATGATGTGTATCTGTTCATATGAGATGGCAGCTGTAGGGACTATGCTTCCTTGCAAGCAGCACCAACTTTAGTCCCAGATTTGTGTGCATGATACTGCAGCAACATGAATGTATACTTGAGAGATGATGTTGGCGTTGAGCCTATGTGTGTGTTTCTGGGAGAGGTGTATCTTCGTGGATGTGTTTCTGGCTGGTTGTAGTTGAAGAATGATGCTGACGTGAATCTGTGGATGCAACAAACACTATGGACAATGCAGGTATAATGAATAAATGGCTTGCTTATAGGATAAAGATTTATGTGAACAAAAGCGATGGTATTGCAGGAGGGGAACCTGCAGGGACCCTTGCAGAGGGTGTGCATGCTCAGTGGGAAAGTCCTCAAAAGGTGTCAGTCTGACGTACCTCAAAGTATCCTCCCTTCCACTGATCACGTTCCAGCACCTGTGCACTTGAAGGAAAGACTGAGTGTGGCAACAGAGTGGTAACCACATGTGCCAGCAACATAACCCCCTTACGAATGAAGGTTTGTGTCATTGCAGAGCAGCGTATTGGTGCAGCATGCTTTTGTGGCAAAGTATGTGAGGGTTGACAGCACGTGATGGCTCAAGTCTTGTGTTTGTGATCAGAGGAGACAGGTGTATGTAAAAAGGCTCCTCCACCTTTCCTCTGTGCAGCCACAGCACTTGCCAAGGCATAATTAGTGGGGCTCTTGTGTTTCAGGGCAGACTATTGAGCAGCTGCTGAAGTGCCAGCTCAGTTGGTAGCCCTGAAAACAAAATGTCCCTTGTTTCTCATCACCACTGTGAAATACTGCCTTCCTGAACCTTGGATTTGGCCCTGCAGCTTTCAGGATAGGTAAAATGTGAGATTTTTGCGAATGATGTACTCTTCTAGGTCTGTTTAATATCCGTTATGAATTTAATGTGCCACTTTTCCTTTTTCCATCTCCTCTGTAGAGCTGCTTGCTTAGTGTATGTTGTTGGTGTTTGTTTTTGTTTTTGTTTTTTTTTTTTAAAGGAAACGACAAGTGAAGGAGTTGAATGTTTGCTTCAGCTGAAGAGAATATTTCCCAAGTCCTAGTGGGAAAAGGTGAGAAAAAGAACCGGAGGATGTTGCTAGTAGATGCTAGTTGCATGTACATGACAGGAAGCCATGACTAGCAGTGTGATTGTCAACAGGAAACAAAAAATCACAGCTGATGTGACGCTGCCATACAGTACACTTTCTGTCTCGTGTTGCCTGCTGGACTTTGTGGCCTGGGGAGCAGTGTATGTCTACGTGAGATATTCGCCTGTCCATTCGTCTGCTGGAGTTTGAATTATTCTGCATCTGGTTAATCCACTTTGCTGGAGTTGGCAAGCCCTGGTCTTTTTTCTTGACACCTGCTGCTGTAAAGATCTTGAACAGCTATGGGGAGAAAAGACTGCGTGTGAGCAACCTTCACCGACTGGCAGCTGAGTGCTCTTCAGACCCCAGGCAGCTTTGAGGTGCTCTGCAGATATGAACGCTGAGCTTTTCTGGCACGTTCTCACGTTGGCCTGGTTGCTCTCACCATGCTAGTACATGGGAAAGAAGACTTCCTCTCAGACATAGCTTACATCATCCTGGAACTGGTCATTGCGGTGCTGGCCATCCTGGGGAACATCCTGGTCTGCTGGGCAGTCTATTTGAATAGCAACTTGCAGAACGTCACCAACTATTTTGTGGTGTCCCTGGCTGCTGCTGACATTGCCGTGGGCGTGCTGGCAATCCCCTTTGCCATCACCATCAGCACTGGTTTCTGTGCCTTCTTCTATGGCTGCCTTTTCATTGCCTGCTTTGTCCTGGTCTTGACTCAGAGTTCGATCTTCAGCCTCCTTGCTATTGCCATTGACAGAATCATTGCAATCCGCATACCCCTCAGGTAAGCACGGGTTGGGCTGGGGGGATGGAGGGGGACTAGGGTGGTGTGGAATGAACATCAGTGAAAACAACAGATCTGGAGATGAATTGAGGAAGGGAAAGTTAAATGAGGAGCAGCAGTTTTTCCCTTGTAATTTGAAAAAAACTTTTCCAGGTCTTGAAGGCTGCCTTGGCTGCTGGATTTTTTGGTGGCTTCTTTTTCCAGTTCTTCTCTGTCCTCATATGGTGTGTGCCTATGGCATCACAACGGCACTGCCTAGGAGCTGCCGTTCCACATTTAGACAGGATTGTGCGGTAACCTCAACAACCTGCGCTCTGAGCCAGAGCCAACAGCACCAGAAGGATCACTGTGGGAAAGTGGAGCTAAAGCAATACGTGGTGGAGGGCAGAAAAGGGGTGAGGTCAACTTGTCTCCTTCCCCATGGGGAGAATGGGGGTCTCTGCCTGCAACTGTAGCAGCAGGGTTGTGGAGAGTGTGGAGGGGGATTTTCCCTCGGGGGTCCATTATATGTGAAGGGAGGAGAAGCAGCAGTCTATGAAGAAATGGGCCTTAGGAAGATTTGGACTAGATTAGGCACTGCCTCTGGAAGCAAAGCCTGTATTAGGTCAAGGCAGAGGTTTATCCCAACCCAGACCTGGAGATGGTTATTCTGTGGTCTCTACTCTGGAGTTCAAATGAAGAAAAGGATGTTTAAATATTAGAGCTTGAAAACTGAATATAACTAGCTGCTACTTTGTGTGCAACCAGGGAGGCTGATGTGTGACAAGGGGAAACTTTGCCACACGCGCAGGGGCTGCTACTCAGTTCAGTCTTCCAGAAGCACATTGTTGTGATGGGATATATCTGACCGTGGGTGCAGAGCAGCATTGCGTTTTGTGGGCTGGGTTTGAATGCTTTGTGACAATGCTTCCAAGTCATTCAGTAAGCTTGAAAGATGTAGAGGAAGCCCCGGGAGAGGCCGGTGCAGGCAGAGTGTAGGAGTCTCCTTCCTTCCTGTCTTGTCCTTAGGAGGATGCAGCATGCTCTCAGGAATGGAGAGACTTGCTTCCTATCCTGCTGAACAAGAAATGTAGCTGCAAAAATGGAAAAAATTTCTGATTGCTGTGCTCTCAAGTTTGAGTTTTCAGACATCCTCACTCCTGTTGAGCTTAAATCACTTGTGTTGACCTGTGCAATTGTTTTGCCTCTTGTGAATACTTTGGTCATCCAGCACTTATATCAATTAACACAAACCTCCCATTCAAAAATAGAAAGCATTCTTTTCCCTAGAGCTGCGGAGATTACCTTTCCATGTGGACCAGTGCAGCATAGTCTTTCCTGACTCGTTGCCTCAGCAAGCTTGTGCTGCTATAACGTCACCATTAATTGTTGGTTTGCAAACTTATAGTTGTACCTCTACTTTTGATGTAGTCGTAAGCAATAACTATTCCATTCCATCACGGAGAAAACTCTATCGAAATTAGTTATCTATAAACTGGACTGTCTCCACTTTTCTACAGTTTTACATATAGATGGTTTCAGTTTATAAACCAGAATAATGATAAATGGTACAAAGAAACATATGTAGAGTAGCCCTCAGGAGCTTGCCTCTGAAATTATTTTGAGAAGGGCTAATGTCTTTAATTCATCTCTCATGAGCTAACTCTGACGATTTTGCTGACAGTTTAAGCACTCTTATTGCTAGAGGATGACTTGCCAGGAAAAGGATTTTAAAAATCTGGATTTCTGCCCATTTTTGGGGGTATCATTGTAACTATATTGTCTTGAAAATTTAATTTCCTGGAATAGCCAAGGTAAAGAGTCTTTTAGAAAAATCAGACTTCATCAGTGCTGGGCTCTGTACCAGTTTCACTATTTTGTTTTTGAAAAAACAGAGCACACCCTCTTCCACCCCAAAAACAGTGGAGTTGATTGGATGCAGAAACCCGCAGGTAGATGCATGGGTTCATCCCCCTCCTTGTCCTCTACTGGTTTGTCCTTTTACAGTAGGAACGAAGAACTTGTCAATTGTTTCGCCTTAAGAATTTATGGATGAATAAGCATTAGATTTATAGCCTCAGACATGCTGAGAAAGTGAAAGCTGATTAGCTGAAGAGGGAAATGTGATATGGTTCAGACCGCTCACGTCCTCATTTTTTTCTTTTTCTAATATCTGGTTGTCTCAAAAATGTGTCAAACCATTGGAAGGAAAGTTCTGCCACTAAAGATGCAACGTTTTCACCCCATCCTTTAATGCCTGGGAAAGCCTCTTCTCCCCTCCTTAGAGGACAAGAAAGGTAACACCAGGCATTCCTAATATTCATTAGATGAATGCTCTTAAAAAAAATAATAAATCAGACTTCCTTCACTCTAGCGAAACCAAAAAGAGCCAAACCTATTTTTTCTTCTTCTTTTTTGTTTTAACTGTTTCATGTCTGATTTGTCCTAAGGAAGGTAACCTTGTATGACACGTGTCTAAGTGGATACATATGTGGATGTGTATTCCCACACAAATAAACTGTCAGTATTAAGGAGGCAGAAGAGTGGGATTTCTGGTACTGCTTGGTTTTGGACATCTCAGTACATAATTAGAGTTACCTTTGGAATGATTTTTCTGTGGATAAAAGACCCTCCCCCCAAAAATTGCAGTGAGGAAAGACATCTATAGGTAAAATTTAAAAATACATAAAAAACAATTTTATGGGTTCTGCCTTTCAAATGATTAAAAGATTGTGCAGAATTTGATAAACTTTCCAAAAGTTCTCAAACACTTTGCTTACTTCTGCCAGGTTTTATACAAATGTAACACTCTGCAAGTGACAATAAAGCACTCCCAAGGAAGCGAGTCCGAGCCATTGTTCGTCTAGGATAAAATCTGAACTGTGCCTCTAACATGGCAGGTACCTGAAAACCTGCGCTTGCTGATACAAAACCCCTGGGTGTTCTAAACAAAACTGGCTGCAAGTCTGAGCTTCAGGATGAAGTCATGGGCCAAGAACAATTGCCGCTTTCCAGGCTCTTTGGTGCCAGCAAATGCTCCACGAGCACAGTGCCCAGCCACATGTTCTTGTACAGGCATTTGTGGTAAAGATAATCCCATGGTGAAGGACAGGTAGCTCCGATGCACTGGAAAGAGAGGAGACATTTTTCTTCCTGCAGCCAAACGGAAAAGTTTTCTCAGGTTACTGCTTGCTCTGTGTGCTGGATTCAGGTATTCACCTGTGGCATAAATACTTACGCAGGTCATACAGTGCCAACTACAGCAACTTGCTGAAGTGCAGACCTTTTCCTCTGATGAAAGTTGCTTTGGAGATGATTGAGTGCCTAAGCTACTGGGATGCCTCTCTGGGAAAGCATTACTAAGGTGCAGCTCTCTGTCATTTGGAACACTGGGACAGATTTATCCCATGTAGTGGTGATTGAAACTGCAGTTCTGAGGTGGCATTGGGATGCTTTTCTGCCAGAGGCTAGGGGAGCTGGACGTGAAGAACTGGCTTCTCAAAGTCTGGGGTAGGAAGAATAGGGGAGATGAACACAAACCCTGAATAAAGTATAGGGCATGGAAGGGACCTTTGTGCTGAGAACAGTGTGTTTCAGCAGTTGCTTTAATTCTCTAGGGTTGCCTTCTCAAATGCTCGTATACGAGCATCTGAATTGGTGAATCGGGATTTAATGTTTTATTGTCACTTCGAGCCATATCCGGACTTATTTCTTTCCCTGCTCACCATAAACCTTTTGACTTTACGACAAGCATTTCCTACGTGTGCTCATGTTTGTGTCAAGTAGATTATGGGCAGATTCAACCTAATATGAAAGAAGAATAATTCACTTCTTCCTCTGAACAACCATGGGCATGGCTTTCAAAGTAGTGCCAGGTGTTTATGGCTTCATGGGCAGTGGAACTTGCTGTTACCAAGGTCTTAGTCTGGAAGCTGATCATGCCACGAGCAAAAGAATGGTGCCTGCCCACCGTTATTGTTTCTGCGGTTTGGAGCCCTGTGCCCACCTGTGGGATCCCACCCTACCCAGTCTCCATTGCATAGACAAGCACTAGCATCAGTTAGCATCTGGTAATAGGGGAGAAAGTTTCTCGACTGAGAGTTCTGGGAAAGGGTTCTTTCAGTGGTGCATGAGAAGGTCTGGGTTTGGTTTCTTGCTCTGCCACAAGATTTCCTGGATGATCTGGGGTTGTCAGTGTCTCGCATTTCCAGATACATGTAATAGGGATAGAATATCCTCCTTTTGTCTTGCCCCCTATGACTGCAGCTGCCTGAGGTGTGGGCTATTGAGGGATGTGTTCAGTGTTTTGTAGTGATTTGTTAAAAACCATTGAGCACAGCTGGAATTCAGATCAAAGCCCAGCGCCCTCAGCGCTGAGCCCAGGCTTTCTGGTGTGATGCAGTAAAGGTGGCTGAAATGTGCTCCGTGCATGGCAGAGCCATCTGGCCAAGATGTGCAGTGCTGTCAACCAGAGGTGGGTTTGGAAGACAAGCAGCAAGCTGGTTGGATGCTGTGACAAGGAGTTGGGCCAGCTACGTGTTGTGCAACGTATGGGAAGATTTTAACTTCTACCTGAGGATCCTGGGTTCTTATACCAGCTCTGTCTTCCACCCAGCTTCATAGTTTACGAATCAGACTGGTGAGGTACTATACTTTCTGCAGCAATCATTGTCTTGATGACACAGAGCTTAGGCCAAGGACCCAGAAGCGTCACCTCCTCAGCCAAGCTACTTTAGGCAGCACAGCTGAGTTTTGCATTCACCAAGGGCAGCTGTTCTCCTGCAGTCAGTTTGCCACCCTGGTGGTTGGGAGAGCAGTAGGGCAGGTGAAATTATTTTGGGGGAAACATCCACAATTTCCTGTGTTTGCAAAAGTGGGTTTTGTTTTCTGGAGGAGTCTGGTGCCCCTATCCCCACACCCAACTCCATCATGAGTGTCCCTGTGCTCTGCACTAATGTTCTTTGTGTCTGGAACTGCACGAGTAGAAGTCATTGTTTGTGTAGCAAGTCCAGTATTTCCAGGAAGCACGAGAACTGCTTGTGCACAGACAATCCAGTGCTGTCTGGACACATCAGACATGCTACAAAGTCACCTGCCAAGTATGCAGAACATGGGCTGTAGGTGTGACCAGCTCCTTTCAGCAGGCTGTGTCTCCTGCATAGGTGCCAGCAACTCACAGTATATGTGATGCTTCCTGGAAGCCCTGAACTTACCATGTAGAGCTGTACAGCACTGGGGATACAGAGAGTAGCTTTGGCCTGGCTGCTGTGACCCTAGAAAGATGCCTACAGGTGCACAAACTCTTCAATGCCAGCCTGGTGACATCTCTAAGTGGAAAAAAGGAATGAGTCCAGGAAAGTCCATGTGGACAATAACCCTACCTCAGCCAAGTCAGCCTGCGATGTCTCATGTGGGTCCTGGAAATCAAGCTCTCCCAGGTGAATAGACACTTTTCAGTGGGTACCTGGCCAACTCAGTGCCACACACTATGTGACGAGATGCTGTGAGCTTTCTCTCTTAACCCTTGGAGATACTGAGCAAGGTGTTATGGAGATGCACTCACTGATAGGTTGGTAATAACCACTGCCAGCACAATATACTGCAGCTGGAAAGCAGGAGGCTGCTTGGGTTAAGTGCTGTTCCTAAGCCTTGTAAAGTTTGTTGCATGGGAATCCCCAGAGGGTAAGAGGGAGGGAGAAGTGGGGGGGTGTTTGCCTGGAGCAGTAATGAATATATTTTTAGTGGAAGGGAAGGGACATCTCTAGTCGTGGGATAACAGCTGCACAATTTCAAAATTCCTCTGACAAGATGTAGCCAATTCCAGGGCTGCAGGGCTTTGAGGGGTTTGTTTTGTTTTTTGTTTTTCCAAGCTTCAAGTGTCTTCAGCCAATCTCTTGCTCCCTGAGTGTACTTTTCAAAGCACAGATGCTGTTTTGCTGTGTTGATGAGGTCTGAATGTGAGCAGTTCCCTGCTACCATCCATGCTGTGCCCTTAGCATCCCCTAAGCATTGAGCAGGATCCACTACTTGCTGGAGAAACCTTCTTCTCTCTCAGAATCAGCTGAATCTCTCCCTCATTTCTGGAAGGAGGATTTCAGTGTATTTTGGGAATTGCGTGGTTAGCTCCCTCGCCCACTCCCTCTTTTCTGATTTTGAAATGCAGCTGAGGAAGGGAGACCCAAGCCTGCCGGGTCTTGTGTGGAGCCAGGTTTTTTCCAAGGCCCATCAGCAGGGATTTAAAGCATGTGCAGGATCTCCATTCTGTATTGTGCCCGGCAAAAGCAGCATCTCTCTACCGCTGTCTTGAACTTGCATTGGGATAGGAGCATGAACCTGTGGGAGTAACTATTTCATTATGGAGAAATGGAAGAGTGGAAAGATTTCGATGGCTTGTTGGATTATTTTTTTTTTAATGTTTGTTTGCTGAGAGAATTCTGGGGACAGAGGGAGAAGGAGCATTGGGTAAACACTGGGAGCCCAGCGTTACCGTTGTATGATTGCAGACACATGGGGTCAAGTACAGTGTGGGACCCGCGCTGGACAATGTGGGAATCCGGCCATCTACTTTCCATGCTAAGCATTACCAAGGGAAGGAAATTGCATTGAAATGTTAAACTGTTGCCCTGATTTACATTTTTAGAGAGAAGAACTGGTGGAGTCAGCTCAGGACTCGCAGTAACCTGTGAGGCCTTGGGAACTGGCCGATGTTTCAAACAAAGGTCCCTGGCTGCACTGTCAGGTTCTTACCATGTTGCTTATTGTCTCTTTCAACAGATCTTGGAGAATTTACTGCTAAGAGCACTGGCTTCAGCCAGGCATATCAATACCTTCACCACTGAAGTCCCCTTTGGTGTGTGCAGTGCAGCCCACAGCATACCTGTAGTCAGAGCACTGTCCTCAGCTTAATTTCTCCTTTCTGAGAAAGACATGGGGTCAGCTTAGCCGGGCTGGTGAGGAGAACTGCTGACTTGTCTCAGTTATTTGAAGAAGGTTGGTGGTGCTGGCCTTCTTGAAAGTGCCGTTGTGGAGCAGAGTGAGGTGCTGTGCAAGGGAATGCCAGCCTGGCTTCTGCAACTCAGTCAGCAGAATTTCCCTGGAGCACACCTGAATGTGGACATGGGGCCGATGGCACTGTGCCTCCGAGTTCTTTTGTGCTATTTGGCTTACAGATCTACTGCAAGACAGACCTAGCAATTCCATGCTACAAGGCTGCTCCTTTGCCAGAAAGGAGGAACTACCTCAGCCTTCGGCAAGAGAGCCACGGTGGTCTTCATCACTGAGAGTCAGAGCAGTGCTGTTGATTATCCAGGCTGCAAGATCTATGTGCCTGACCACATGGGCCAGTGGAGTGAATTTATACAGATGAAAACTGTATTAATTTCCCTGCTTTTCCGTCACCTATTCACTGCCTAAAGGAAAGGGGAGGGAAACAGGTGGGATACAATGTCACCACGGAGCCCTTGCTGCGCTGTGCTGCATGGGTTCTGCCACAGTTCTCTGTGGGTTCAAAGGCCTATCTGAAGAAGCAGGTGCCTGCCTTGCTGTCTTCTGGGATATTGGGCCATTGGGAAGTTGCTTGGGTGTCAGGGGCTTGTTGAGTAGTACTGATGTAATTCCCATTTCCTCTGCTTTATAGGTACAATGGCTTGGTGACTGGCTCTCGAGCTAAAGGTATCATTGCCATCTGCTGGGTATTATCTTTCATCATCGGCTTGACACCAATGCTAGGGTGGCACAAGCGCTCCCAGATCGAAGATCTGGGTTCCAATAAGTCCTCTCCTATCAACTGCAGCAACAGTATGGTGGCATGTCTCTTTGAGGCTGTGGTCACCATGGAGTACATGGTCTACTACAACTTCTTTGCCTGTGTGCTCTTGCCCCTCCTCCTCATGTTTGGTATCTACTTGAAAATCTTCATGGCAGCCCGGCGACAGCTCAAGCAGATGGAGAACAAGATGGTACACGGGGAACGTTCTCGCTCCACTTTGCAGAAGGAAGTCCATGCAGCTAAGTCTTTAGCCATCATTGTTGGGTTGTTTGCAGTCTGCTGGCTTCCACTACATATTATTAACTGCTTTACCCTTTTTTGCCCAAAATGTGCCCATGCTCCCCTCTGGCTGATGTATCTGGCTATTATCCTGTCTCATGCCAACTCGGTTGTAAACCCTCTAATTTATGCCTACCGAATCAGGGAGTTCCGATACACCTTCCGTAAAATCATCAGCCAGCATATCCTGGGCCGGAAGGAGCCGTTCAAGGCAGGAACAGCCAGCTCTAGGACTTCCACTCATGGTGGGGACACAGAGAATGCCAGCATACGAATCGGTGAGTATGCATTAGAGGTATACACCAATGGAGAGATCCACAGGGATCCTGAAAAGCAGGACTTAAACAAATGCAAAGCCGGCTTGGAGTGGCACCAGAATGGAAATGCTCTGGACGTGGAGACAAATGGGCATCTCCCACATTCCTGCAGAAATGGGATTCTCTCAGATGCATGCCTGAACAGGGAGCTTCACAGTGAAGAGCTAAGTGATGCCCAGGTGTCTTACTCAGATCTAGAAAGAGCAGCCTTCGCAGCAGCTGATGTTTCCTGATGAGACTTTCAAAGTCTTCCTGGTAGGATTATTTTTTTTTTCCATTGGTGACCTCTGCCGTGGCAGAAAGGGAGGTTGGGGGGCGGGGGGAGAGGTGTGTATTCAGACCGCAGTGGAGAAAGGGGTCCCTCCCCAGGACTGTTACTAGACTGGAGAAAAGCCAAGAGACCACTGAAATGGACTAAGGAAGGAGGGACACATTGCCCATCAATGAACTGTCACCAAGAGCAGCGCCAAGGCCAAAGATGGCATTCCAAGTTCAGCACTGGGAGACTCTGCTGATGCAGGACATATCATGACGTTACACTCTACTGTGTATCTGTGGTTGTATGTTGGTTTTGCTGTCTTTACCAGCAGAAATAAAAGCATGGCTGGAAGTATTCACTGAATTGCAAAGAGCAACAGGGAGGGGCCTTTTAGTACTTTGGCCCTGCAACAAATGGAAGAGGGATAGCAACATCTATTGGTCAGGAAGGATGCCAGCAGCTGCTTGGAAAGGGAAGGAATTTACCTGATGGGAACTCTGGATACCTTCAACCATGGCATTTTGTCGTTCAGTTTGTTTTTAAAGCTTATACTGCAACAGGTTGCTCGAATGTTTTTTTTCTTGTCTTGATAAGATTACTTTATATTAAGTTATAAAAGATGGGCAAGAACTCATATCCATTCCCTGAGCGCTCAATGTTCCAGATGCACAAGGCAAATATAACCTCATAGCTCTCCACTTTGTCTAACAAATAATGAAGACGGAGACTGTAATATGGATTTCCCTTAGCAAAAGGGCTGTTAGCAGGACTTGGTGCTGCAGATAGCAGACAAGCAGGCCAGATTGTGGTCTGTGTCACCAGGGCGGTCGTGCCCCAAGGTGTTGTGAAGAGCTGTCAGGTGTGTGAGCTGTCTGTAGGCTGGTGGGCACTGGCTGCTTTCCCCCCCTATCTCTGTGCTTGTCCTCCTGGGCTCTTAGAATGCAGATTCTTTCCGTGGCCCTAAATGTGTGTGAGGGAGCTAATTTTCCATATTTTGGTTGTTTTCATCCTCACTCAAAAGGCTGTGGGATTTTTTTTCTTCTTTCTCAGTGTAGGGAGGAACACACACATATGTAACGCTTATTTTTGAAATTCCAATGAGCTCTATTTAAACACCTTTTCTCCTGTGATTTCAGTTTTTTCTTGATGTGCTTTACTGTGAAGCCCAATGTGTCCCTGTGGTGCAGAGGCCAACAGAGCTGGGTCTGTCTGGTTCGAAGATGCTCCTACTCTGAGAAGCTGAAAGGCGTCAGTAGTAGTGGAAATCAGCTTAGAAACTGCACATTGTCTGTATAAGAGAACAGGCAAATCTGTGCTGCAGCAAGGGTATGCACTGATGTGGTTTGTTGTAAGGGTGTTTCACAGCAGTTTGATAATTTTCTATATCACTTATGAAGCCTGGTAGCTCAAGGACAGGAGAATGCCGCATCAGCTTGAATTCTACCTAAAGATTGTCTGGTCTTTGTTTTCCAGACAAATAATCCATTTCCAATAGCACCAGCCTTCTGGAGAGACAGGCAGTAATGGTCCTACTGGAAAACTAAAAGTCTGGTAATTCCAGGCACCTGAAGCTGAAAACATCAGAAGTTTCATCCCCCAACCCTGGCTCCTCCTTGTGTCTGTCCACTAACATTTCAGAAGCCAAACAATCTCATTTTCGGAAAGGAAAGGGGAACTGGATTTTGATATTTGAGGAAGGGCAGGTTAGGTTTGTGTGTTCTTATTTCATGTTTATTTTAAATATTATGAGCTATTAAAATGAAAAATGAGTTTTATTTGAGGAGAATTTTCTTTTTGCCAGTCTCCCTACATGAAGGTGGGGAGTAGCTTATAATGCTGAACGTATT
Organism: Fregata magnificens; assembly: GCA_013389945.1. Lineage (NCBI taxonomy): Eukaryota > Metazoa > Chordata > Aves > Suliformes > Fregatidae > Fregata > Fregata magnificens. The sequence goes on along the minus strand of WAAD01012439.1, from coordinate 34,591 downwards.
CAGGTATGTAACTGCTCCAGGCTAGCACAAAGCTTACTGTGAGATGGACAAAAAATGTGGTTGTCACCACAGTCCTTAGCAGAAAGACAGGCAAGTTTGTAGAACAATAGACTTCACAGTTTAATTGAATTGCTGCTTTCTTGGCATGGCTCTTCCACGTAGTCTAACGTCAGAGGAGTGGATTATCACTCCAGCACCATTAACAATCACTAAGCCATTTCTCTGTGACTGACGTCATAGGTAATTCCTCTCTAGGGTGACTTGGGATCTTGTTACTCTTAATCTTTCTGGGTGGAATATTTCTGTAGGTTATTTGTGGGATGGCTCCTCTGACCACCTGTAATAGTGGCAGAGGAACTCAGGAAAATGGGGGTCTGATCTCTTCAGGCCTCAGTTGGGAGCTGAAACGTTTCTAAGAATAACACAACATTACATCCGGTATTCATGTCAATAACAATTAGGTCCACAAAGAAACAGAGCAGGGAAGGAAGTGTGGGAAAATACCAGCATCGCTCATGTGCTGGAACACACGCAAGTGCAGAAGTGTCTCCTATTGAGCTTTAGTTACCATTGTAAGGGGATGTTTTATGCCACATTGCATCAGACTTTCAACAGCTGATGGTGGTTGGTTGCTTTCTATTGTTTCCTGAGCTTCTTCACACTCAATTATGGCAGCTTCTTGCTTGGTTGCCACAAGAATCAAGTTGATCTATGTTGATTCGACAAACTTAGGATTGTCCCTCTGGAAAACTTTCCTCCCCAAACAGATCACCATGCGAGCTTACTGAGTTTCCAGATGTCTTCAAATTAGCTTTTCTGTTGCTGAGGTGCCCCCCAAGTGTGTCCAGTCCCTTTCAATATTAGTGATCCAGATTTGAAATGAAGAGGGTGTGTGAAGGGGCCGGGGATGCATGCAGGAGGAAGTGCAGTGGGGGTAAGGAGGCAGCGTGTTTATATAGAATTGGAAGTCTGTAGTCACAGGAAGGAAGGGATGGCAATTGCACCATGTGCTGTGTGCCTTCTGGCAAACATATGTCTGAGATGGACCTTCAGAAGATGTTTCCGAAGCAGTTGTTGGAGGGAGCATGAGCCTTTTGAACAGAATTTTGGACTTCTTACTTCTTGGTTCCTAGGGATCGTGATTTCAAGGCTTTCTTTTTTTTAAAGAAAAAAAAGAAGCTTTAGGGTCCCATCAATGAAGTGTGCTCTTTCCTTCTTCTTGAAGCGCTCTCTGTTCTTGAGAAAAGTACCTCTCTTCCAAACTTCATAGGGCAGGGGTCATTAGAAAAGTGAAAGTTAAATCATTTTTTTCCTAACCTCTCCACTCATATCCCTATTTTCATTCCAGCTGGAGAATGTTTAGCTGTTGAAATATAGCTGTTCTGCATAAACAAACAGGGTACCAAGACAAAGGGAAGAGTGAGGTGATCATCGGGAGAGGCTGGAGAAAACCTCCTTGGAGATCCAAGGTGCAGTGGGTCCAGAGAATAAGAGCTGGGGTAAGAAGAGACTAATTACATTGAACTGGAACATATTACTAAAAATGGCTCAAGACCCATAGAGAGATGTGGTTCCTCATTTGGCATGAGGGCATTCCATGAATTTCACCATTCCCTGGAGACTCTTAGGCTGCAGGATTTATTTGCTTTACAGGGTTTTGGAGAAAGTGAAGTTTGATCAGTTTCCAGGAGTAATTTTATCAAGAGTTCGTCTTGAGGCCCTCTCCTCAATAGGACACTGCTTTTTGTGTGTGCAAATAAATGCGCTTACAGCTTTGTCCTGCAGAGTTTCTTTTGGATCGCTAATATTTTAAAGCTCTGTGCAAGCTTGAACTGCAGCTCTTGAACAGAGAAGAAATTTGGCATGATGGAAGAGCTGGGGTTACTGTAGACAGAAAGGGTTTGGCACTGATCCCAGTTGGTGCTAGGAAGCTTATTGTGCAGATGGACTTGGGGGTCATATGGAGTAGTCTGAAACTTTGGTCATTCTTTGAAAAGAGGCTCCAGGGGATGCTGGTGGATATAGAAAAGTCTTTAAGGTGTGGGAGCAGACTAGAGAGTTAGGATTAGATGGGAAATCTTGGTGGTGAAGGAATATTTGTAGAGTAGGCATTTGGGAGGATTTCAGGGGAGCAGGAATGTGCTGGGAGGTCCTGGGGATTGCACAGATGGTCTCAGGGGAGTGGTGCTGGCATGAGACCAAGGTGTGACTTGCTGAGGAAGGACTCTGGAAAGGATGTACATCTTATGGCTCTCCTGGAGTCACTGCAGAGGTGCAACCTTGCCCAGTATGTGTGGAGGGTTGACTTCGTATGGTGTATATGTGACTGAGGTAGAGATGGTTCTTATGGATTATCTCCTTTTCAGATGCATTGTCTCATTTCATGAGCGTGTCCAGGTGTAACAAAAGCCCTTCTGCTTCATGAACATGAGCCCTACCTAAAAACAAATCAATCCTTCCGTGGGAAGGACGAGCATGCTGTAACAGTGCTGCGATGCATTTAAACTGTAGAATACTCTTTAGTGGTATTTGCTAAGTTTAGCTGCCTAATAGTCAGTTCTCTCCCAATTTGTTTTGGGCATCAAACTGCACTGAGTCATACCAGGGGTTTTTTTTTTTCTTTCCAGCCCTGAGCTTTTGGCCTTCTTTACAGTAAAACACATCAGGAGTCACTAAAATCACGACAGTTCCCCCTTTGCATGAGGTGACTAACCCTGACAGACTGAGAATCCCCAAACTGGGGCAGTTGTGTGTAACTTCCTGTCTTATTTGTCTGCTGGGACTGTTCACACAAGGATGTGTTGAAATCAAGACTGGAACCTGTTGATCTGAGAACATCCTTTGCTTCTCCCACTCTGTCTCAGGCGCTGGTGTTCCTGCGCCCTGTCCTGTGGAGCGGTTGTCTCTGTGGTCTGCAAGCCAAGACACTATGAACACGCTGCTGCACATGCTGTCACTATAAAACAATTACTCTTTTAATTTAAATGTTTTATGAATATAGTTGTTGTTTTCCCTCTGTTTTTCAGTTACCAGTGGGAGGGGAGGGAAGGGGGTGGGAGAATCTGTGCATGCAAATGTATTTAAAGTGCATTGACCAAAGTTGTTTTTTTTTTTAATCTGTGAAGTTTTCATATCTGTGAAGTCATCAGGCTGCTGGGCAGTGAGGAGCCGCTGGTGCTGCTGAGTCTGTCTTGGTTACATTTCTTAATAACCATTAAAATAATAAAATATATTTGTAAAAGAGAGTGTGAGTGCCTTTGTCCAGGAAGATCTGGCTGGCTGGCCCTTTTTTGTGCAAGTGTTTTCTTATTATTTTATTAGCTTTTTCCATAGACTGATCCTTCCGGAGAGCTCTCTCCCTGGCACTGCCTATTCTTTTGCAGAAGACATTAGCATGGACTAAGGTGACAAACTCAGATGGACTAGAAGACCCCTCACATCTCTGACATCCTGGGATCTGTCATCTTGGCAATAAGAGAAAATGTTTACAGCTGCATAGTGAACACAAGGTAGAGCACTGTATTTGCCCAGACCACTGCAGTGTCAGGAACAGTGTGTAACATAGCAAGACCTGAAGGGTCCATAACTGGACCATGAAACAAATTCGCCAGCTGTGACTGGAGCATCCCAGCCTGCTGGCTCTCCTTCCACACGGCCCTGCTGGTGCACCTCAGACCTCCTTGTAAGACCATCACAATTTCAGACCTCTGTCCTGTGCTGCCAGTGCCACTCAGGCTGGGCTAGCCCCAGATGTCAGCCAAATTAGTCTGAAAATGGAGGCAGTGAATCTAGATGCTACTGTGGTATCTCTCAAGCTAATTCTGAGCAATGCTGACAGGATGAAGCAGGAATAATTTCCAGCTTTTTTCCAGCTGGCAGCTACTAAATGCGTGTGTGAGGAGGTTAGCGAAAGTCTGTACAATCCAGGAGCATTTGGAATTGGGAAGTGATGCAATGAAAGTTCACCAGATAACCATCAGCTAGTGAACCTCTTTTGGTTCAGTTTGCAGCTGGGCTAGAGGCCTCGCTGGAGGCCCCAGTTTGTGGAGAGGTGCTGGCACCCTGGTGCTCTGCGGCCAGCTGTGCCCAAGCTGTTCAACCAACTGTGTAATTGAAAAGCTTTTTGATTCTTCCCTCCTTTCACAAACACTGTGCATTTTGTTCTGCAGCATCAAAGGCCAGGAGCTCGGAGGAACAATGGGCATCTGCAGGAGCCCAGGGGAACAATGGCCATACCTGGCCTCGGGAAGAAAGCAAGTACTTGAAAGAACAGAGAGCGCTCTCAGTTTAACAACACAATTGGCCTGATCTGGAAACCTCTGCTCAGAGATAAGCACCTTGGCTTAGTCACCCAGAGAAACCAGACTTTGCAGGGCTTTTGCTGTAGACTAAGAGCTGTCTGAGGACCATATAGCTCAATAGTGTAATATTTACTGCAGTACCATTAACTGATGACATTTACGAATGGTGAGGTAGGATGGGGCCATGGAGGATGGTGTTTTCCCTACTAATGGGTGGATAATGTTTTTGGCTAAAAAGCTTTTCACAGTATTTAAAGCAGCAGGATCTTCCTTGTCACTTCTGCCCCCAAACAGGAAGCCTTTGCTGCTAAGAATAGTGCATACAAGTGCCTGCTGTGCTCTTGGCCATCATGTGTTTCAGGGAGAAGTTCTGGGGAGTTAAAAGCTCTGAGGACCTTTTCTGAGGCCCTGTGGACCTCACAATTTACTTTCACGGGAAAGATTCCCACTGTCCTGCATTTGACTGAAACGACCAAGTGAGCGGTGAGATTCCCTGTGTGTTCATTCAGGGGAGGGAAAGAGACTTCTGCCAGCTTGGAGTGATCCTGGGAGGAATCCATCTTTCTGATCCCACAAATAAGCACCTCAAGTTAGATGATGCAACTCACTGCAGGTTGGAGTCTTGCTGAATAGTAAGTGGAGCTGTATTCCTGCCTGACTTCCCAATCTCCTCTTCAGTGCTGTTCTGAGAAGAAAGGGGGGCACTTCTGAATATTGGAGATGTTTCCTCAGAAATGACCCAGAGGATGGGACTGCTGGAGGGTTTTTGGCTGTAAGATGCGCCACTCTTACAAGCAGCATCATTCCTCTGCTGTGTGACTGCAGTAGTCACTGCTGAGATCCTGCAGCGTGATAGGAAAGTACTACCTAGATCTCAGAAAATCAGAAATTCATTTTGAGAATTGGCGTTCTTGCAACACGTCAAAGAAAAGGATCTAAGCCAAGTTTGGGTCCGAGAGTAGCGTGGTGATTTTTCAGGAAGGGAAAGGCGAGGACTGGGAAAAGAGCTTTCAATCTGCTGGTTCAGAATAAACTGTGTGAAGATGAGGTTATTTGGAGTGCAGATCCATACTGTGTGGTCTGAGCCTGTTGCACTGAACTCCAAACCTGGGACTGTGGTTTTTGGGAGTGTCCAGCGGCAATCCAGAGAGGTGACTGCAACTCCTACAGAGCCCAGGGCAGTCTTTAAACCTGCTAGTTTGGACACTGACAGCACTGGAGCTGCAATTGCTCAGGCTTTGTTTGCCAAGGATTTACCAAGAGCCCTAGGCAGCTCTGATTTTTTGCCTTACCTAAGGCAAGAAGATTAGATAACAGCTCATAATGACAGTGAAGAAAATCCATGTGCACGGGGTATCTTGCTGCCTCAGCTGTTGATGAGGTCATGGGGATGTCTTTTGGGCTGGTATTAGTCCAGGATATTACTTCTAAATGGGAGTTAAGCATATCTCAGTTGGATACTTCGTGTTGCTGGAGAACTTGCAGCTGCATCATTTGGGCATTTGGCATCAGCTGGGCTGTGAAAGCCTGTGCCTGTGCTTTGGGGTTCCCAGGGATGTAAGGCTCTTGTGCAGTGTGGTGATGGCATCGAGGAGAAAAAAAAAAGTCCAAATAAAGAGATAATTGAGCAGCCGGGATCAGTTCTACAAAGAATGCAAAACAAGCCCAGGCCATCTCAGAGTAAGCTGCACTCATGGTGCCTCTTGAACCCATGTCCTGTTATTGTTGGTGTGGAACGTGAGGGTCTGGGCCAATGAAAATAAGGAAGGCGGCTTGACAGACACAGATTTTATCTTTTGAGATTCGTCATGACCTTTCTAGTGTATAATAAATAAAGTTGACTCAGGAATTGGCAAGTGCCCTATAACATGCAGTCCTGGTGTTGGGACTCGGCAAAATGTTCTGCTTAGAAATGCACTCTGTTAGCTTTGTTTGCCAAGTTCCTATTTTGGAGGTGTGCTGAAGGGCTGAACAGTGGCAGATGCTGAAGCCTTCTGCAGGGCAGGTGCACTGGACCTGGCATCTCTGACCATGCTGATCCAGGCCGGATGAAGGTCATTTTGAATCCATGCTGATACAACCTTTTATCACTGGGCCATAAAAAGAAACAAAATGTCTTGCAAAGTAAGAATGTGGCTTGCGGTGGTGTGAATCCTGGGGCAAGGAGGACTCCCATCCTTTCACATAACTGTATAACACATCAAGCATTTAAGTTGGCATTGAACAGTATTATTTCCTGTATTAATGTCTTTTGAGCAGCCCTGCCATGCACGCTGGATCCTGTGATATTAAACAATTCCATCATCCAGAGGATGTGGCCAATTTTGCAGGTGACAGGAATGGTAGCTCTGAAACTTGCCTGCTGCCGGGTGAATCCTTGCCATGCCATCTCCTCTGTTAATCATCACTGTGAGCAATCACAGTCAGGTTTTCTGAGCTAGCACTGGTAGCAGGGGCTGTGATATACAGGGCACCTTTGCAGACAACCAGGAATCATGTGCTGCTAAATTGAAGCAGTTCTGTGATGGTAACACATCAGATTGTGAAGTTATTCTGCAGAGCCAAAAGACACTGGGGAGAAGAGGGCTACTGTTTGCATTCCCAGTCCCAGAGAGGCTACAGGGGGAGAGCTGCAGTTGATTCACAAAGATCATGGCTGATTCAAAGGCAGAGCCTCAAGAGGAGAGCACCCAGCATTGGCACCAGGGTGCTGGGCTACATGAGCACTCAGCACCTTAAAGGACAACTGGTTGCCTCGTTTCTGAGGTGCCTGCCATTTGGGAGCAGTCCAGTATTCCAAGTGTTTCCTGCCTTTCTTTATATTCATGCCAAAAGCACTAACAGAATAGGGTGGAGACAAAAAATGTCAGACCCTCCTCAAGATCATCCTCTAATTCCAGAAGGATCAAAATGCTAAAGGTTGCATTAGAAAAACAGAAATAGTCTTTTCTCCCACCATTGGTAACTCAATGCCACAACTAACGCTCAGAGTCAGCTGCTTGTTCTACAGCTGCGTCCTTTCTAAATTCATGAGAAATAGCATTTTGATTTACTTCCAGAGGAAATGTACAGTGATATCCCTAACTTGCACTGAGGCCTTCCAGTCTGCAGAACTAACCCATGTAACATTCATCTGCAACTAAATTGAATCCAAGATCCCCTATTCCTCGTTGACTGAGCCCACACTTGGGAATCAAGGCTTTTAATCAGAAACCTTTATAGCTTGCTTTCTCTGAGCACTTGCTTCCCACGCAAGTTCCCTCCCATTCTAAGTTCTACATTTGCAGATGATCCCTCCTTTCCTGCCATATGCCAGACCTGGGAAGCACAAGAAGTTTATCCGAGATGCAGGGCCTGTCTGTCCCTTTCCATGGTTCAGCACTACCTGGACTATCAGAAGAACTGTAGCAACAGTGTTCCTGTAGATTTTCACTGTGTGGCTGGAGGGAGGCATGTGCTCTCTGCATGCTAACAGCAGTCTCTGATTCCCTTGCAGGAGGATATTTCGATCAGCATTTGATCTGGAAGCACTGTGTGGTCCATGTGATGCTCCCAGGCAGAGTTTAATGCTTTCTTTCCGTCAAAAGCATGAGGCTGCATCCTGGGGTCAGGACGGCAGTGACGTGGATGACACCGAATGCTGAAGCCTGCGTGTCAGTCAGGTTCTTGGAAGAGGCTGCATTCTGGCTGCTGCACAGACCCATTCGCTCTCTCTGAAGAGAGGTCCTTGTGCACGTAGCCATGAATTTGGTGTTTTCCAGGTGGCTGTTGTTCTCTCTGCGCTGGATGAATCCCAGTGCTGTAAAACACGTGTCCCTGTTCTGCTTCCTAAAGAGATGCATCTGCTGATGTCAGCTTCCAGGTAAGACGCACAGGAACCTGCTCTCTCTCAGCATCTGTGGCCTTTGGCCTCTGCTGGTAGTCAGGCATCCTAAGGAAACTAGAAGTGACCTAAGGCTATTTTTTTCCTAATCCTTGGTCAGTGTTGCAGATGGAGAAGTAATGGCAGTTTTCCAGCAGGTGAGACCCTCCAGGCCATCTAGGCAGACAAGAAAAATAAACACAGGAAATAGCATCCATGCAATAAGATAAGAGAGAAGGGAGAGGCTGGGAGAGCTTTCTGCTGCATGTGTGTCGGGAGGAAGCACAGAGCTTGGAGCTCTCTCTAACAGGATCAGGCAGATGTCAAGCCTTAACACAAAGGGAGAGGTTACTGCCTGGACAGAGAGGAAAGGAGAAAAACCAGAGGTTTCTGCTTTGGCCAGACAGAGTAGCAGTTGCTCTCCAGCATACAGGGTCTGTGGAATGAAGATCTCAGGTCTAGATGTGGGGTGAGATAGTGCTTTACTCAGGGCAGAGACTGATTATCTCTGCTCCACCTGGATGTTACTCTTGTCTTTCTGTCTCAAAAGCAGTACTCTGTGTTGGTGGAAACTCCGCTCTGTCTCACCTGTGAAACCCATTCCCTGAACTCCTTTTGGTCTCTGCTTTGTGTCCCATCCCCCCAGATCCTGTGGGCTTATGAGAGCCTCCACATTGCTTAGAGTTTATTCCTGATGGTATGGCTGCGTAGTATTGCGGCGAGGCATCTGCTAGCTCCATCCCTGTGCTCAGCAAGATGGAGAAGCCACCTGTGGTGCCCAAAATAGCCTCTGCCTGGGCAATCCAATCCAAATGGTGTGGATAGTGATGGGGGATTCCCATGCCTCATAAAGAGGCTTTTGTTGGGAGAATCTAAGCTGAGCTCCAGGCCTTGCCAGCTGTGGAGAGGAGCAGATGGATCTGCAATACAAAAATAGACCGAAGCAGACTTGTTCTGCCTCTTTTCTTCACCAGCTCAAAGTACAGTCCCAGAGGTGCCTGGTCAGCTGAACCGGAGCAGAGAACTGGGTGCTTTGCAGCTGCCAGTCTGCCTGGAGCCCATTAGCTATTGTCAGAGACAGGAATTTATCTCTTTTCAGTCCCATTCACCTTACAGCTGCCGTGTGGACAATCTCGTTTGCTCACAGCTGTTGGCAGCATGTTACATCCCGTTTCCCTGGGGCAACACAAGCAGGAGAATGGAGCGTTTCTGTGAGACACCATGTTCCTAAACTCTGCTATACCTTGCCTCGAGAAGCAGAGGTATTAGTCTGTGGCTGTGTCCTCTGAATGAGATCTCTGTACAGCACCTAAGGAAATGTGCTGAAGACATGCACCAGTGTGTCATGGGCACAGTTTCAACTAGTTGATTGGTAGATTTTGCGGCATTCAAGACCTCTGTGTATTGCAAATGGAAATCTCACCTTTTCCCAACCCCAGCTACAGGGGGAACATTTTGGAGTGCTGTGATCTTTGTTGTTGCTCCAAGTGACTTGGCTGCTTGTTCCAATGCCATAAGTTCATACCAAAGCTCTGAGGTTAAAACACCCTCCAAAGGCATCTGAGGCTCATTGTCCTTGGTCTCTCATGTAGATGAAAATGGGATATCCCCTGTGGATACCTCCTTGCCCAGTTGTTCATCCCTGCACTTTCCATCTAGGCCTAGAAATTTTTCAACCTTAAAATATGATGGTTTTGGTGCACAAAACCAATTGCGAGACTGCATCAGTACTCAGAACAGAGCAGGCAGGATGTCGTCCCTCTGCACTGTGCCTGCAGAGCACTGCCAGCCCATCAGTCCTGAGACATGTGTTTGCATAAAATTCCCTTCTCAGCTGGCATCCCCACTCCATCCCCTCCTGCTAACTGAATAAGGATCACATAGATGTTTCCTGAATGGGCTTTCGTAAGGCACTAATTTGATACGCTCAGGGCATCTTCCTGTAATGAATGTTCCTGAGGTAACTGAAGGTGAATTTGCATGGGTGGGTGGCAGGAACAGGGCAGGATTGCTGGTAGAGATGGTGGGAGGAATACAAGAAAACCCTTTTGTTACCATAAATCCTGAGTTTGTTGTGTCTGCTACACTCCCTGTCTTCCCAGTTTCTACCTGTGCTGTGTTTTGAAGGTGGCTGCACTCTTCTCCTCCTCACTTTTTGGGGGTATTGTTTCCATTTAATCTTGTGCATCTGTTCTGCTGCTTTTTCATTTTTGCTTTTTGTTTCTTTGCTGTTTTCTTCCCTTCTGCCCTATGTTCTCCTGCTTACTGAAAAGCTGCATGCTGTGGTGTGTGAGGAAGAGGCACTGAGGTTGGCCATATCTCTGCAGCGGCCTCCCAGGATATACTAGCTGATTCCCTGCTATTTCTTTGAGGGAGCCATATAGGAGCAAGAAGGAAAGCAGGAGCAAAGAATAGCACCATTGGGAGAAACCAGGTCAGAGACTGACAAGCTGGGTGAAGAGGTGGTGTGCAGGCTGGCAGGGCCCTTTTGATGAGAAATTTCCAAGAGACTGCAGATGACAGCTGTGGAGATGACTGCTCTTTCAGTTGATTCTGCACTCCTCTTTGTGCTTTGCGCTGCTTGAATGCCGCTGAGGTAGTCTCGCTTTTTGACTCAGCACTGCCTTTTTCTTTGTACCGGAGGAGTCTTTGACACAGAAAGTCTTTACAGGTTGTAGGCACTTATGCCATGAACCTGAGATATTGCTTTTATTGCACAGATACAGTAGAGGGGCCCAGGGTGAGAGGTGGGGGAAGAGCCTGGGCTTCTTGCTCCTAAGGCTCATGCTGGAATCACAGCAGTGGTACTCACAGTTCCTGGGCCTGGACTCTCCCAGGACTCTGCCTACACCTGCTGCTTTGGCAGATCTGCTTTCCAGTCTATGCCTACTCTTTCCGCATTTTTATATTCGTCCTCAGGGGAGTAAAAGCTTTGTAGCTTTTGCCTTCCTGCCCTCTTCTTTCTTACCTTTCACCTAAGAATCACATCCTAAAAGATCTGCTCAGCCGCCAGCTTTAAAGCACTTATTGGCCCTTGCCGAGAGGTTCCCCGTGCTGCAGCAGCCCCAGCACCCACGTGGTGCCATTTTCCCGTGTGTCCCAGGACTCCCGCCAGCTGCCCTCTCCATGCTCCCTTCCAGCTGCTCACTGGTGCAGCTGTGTCCATCCCATCGGCACATGCCAGTCTCAGTAGATCCTTGTTCCCAAAACTCACCCTGACTGTCTGAGTGCTCAGAAGATGGCTTCATCCTAGATTTCCAGGTGCTACCACAACTTCAGTACATGCACTTTTCCTTTATATATGAAGTTTGTTTTAGCCAAGGGAGGAGACAGCACTGCTGTCCAAGTGGAGGGAAGGCCTCCAGCCTGGCTCCTTCTATGATAGTTTCCCTTTGGGAATATTCACCTTGATCACAGACCCCTGTGCTCTCATTTGGTGCTGGGAGTCAGGAAATAGTGGCAGCACTGAGCCTTTCCACTTATTTACAGCATTTCCTTCTGCTTGCCGGGGAAGCAGAAAAGGGCTGCCTAAAGGGCTTGGGTTTTTTTCTGAGCAAGTTGGATTTGCAGAGTAGAGGCAATTGCTGTTCCTCTAACTTGGGAAGCACGTGATGGGGAAAAGGTAACTTCTGGAGCCTGGGTACTTGGGGTTTTCCTCCCAGATCTAGAAACCCTGGGTTATCAGAACTGCAGACAACAAGCCACCAGTGATGTGCCAGTAAACAGACTAGGAAGCATCTGCCTTGCATTTCAATAGCGTGAACTTGACATTTTACCCCTGGCTGTTTCTTTCTTTAGCTCCTTGATGTTTGCTATTTACAGAAATGTTTCAGCCACTAACTTGATGGGATTCAGCTCACAAAATGGCCATCTTGTCTCTAGTGACTGTCATGAGAGGTCTCCATGATTCACGGGGGAGCTCAGTGTCGCACCCACATTCAACAGTTGGATGCTGTCATGGTGCAGAGGTGGGAGGGAGCCTTCATGGGGATCTCCAGCAGTACAGCATGAAAGGTGGGACCAAAACTGGTGGCTCCAGCAGTCCAGTCCAGACCTCGCTTCCATCTCCACATCCCCAGTGAAACTCTAGATACAAACCAGAATCTGGACTAAATGAGTGTTTTGATCACTGTGTTTTGTGCGTGATGCGCTTGGTGCAGGCTGTTAATGGCCAGGCTGTACAGCAGGGGAAACAACCTCCAAAACACAGCTGTTCTTAAGCTCCAGATTTGGGCATCTAACTTGGTGTAATAATTCAGCAGCGTTTGTACTGCAAGTGCAGCATGTGTATAGTTGTACCTCTATTTTCTCTGATGGCCACCGAGGGTAATTTTTACTTTTATTTTTGGTTGTTAAACTCTGACAGGATGCTTGAGCTGGAGGACAGGGAGGAGCAGGGAGAGCTCCCTCTGCTGTCTGTGGGCTTTCAGGTTCCCAACTGTTTCAGTCCCCACTCAGATGAAATGTTTTGCGAGGGTGGAGATGACATTGGAAGCTGTTCAGCCTAGACTGTCAAATCCAATTGATGATGTCAAATACAATTATTGCTGTTAATATGCAAGGTGCAGTGCATCTCACAGCACCCTGTGAGCAGCTCTGCTGGCTTCTGTGGCACTGTGGTCACAGCCTGTGTGTGAATGTGACTTCAGGTTTGGACCCAGTGTAATGTACCATTGAGAAAGGATGGATGTTGCGGTTTTGGCATTCAGCAGAGGATGGACTTGACTGGGGGACACTCATGCAAGAGGTCTACTCTGATTAGGTAACACCTGTGCTGTGTCATCCTGCGGGAGGCCAGAGGAAATAAAATCCTGCTCAATTTTGGGTAGAAAGCTCAGGTCTGTAAAGCAGCTTGTTCTGTTGACTTCTCCAGTCATTTACTTCAGGTGGTTTTCCCCACTCTTAAACGAGACAATGATGGAGACTCAATTGTCTTCACCAGGACACTCCTCCCCAACATGACACTACTAGACTCAGCATCAAGACTAAGGCCTTTAGGGAGGTGCTAAGAAGTCAGGTGGGAATGGGGCAACCACAAAGGATTTTTAAAAGCAATTAAGCAACTTAAGAGCAAAAGTGCCTCTAAATTATTCTGAATGTTGGGCTGATTAAGGTTATTAGTCCAGATCCTTATTTGTCCTGGTGTAGCCTGAAAACGTTCTGACTAGTTGAACTGGACAGTGCCTTGCCAGAGCACTTCCAGCAAGCTGGGTGGCAACTCTTCTCTTTGCCTTGGACAGCTCAGTATGGCCTCTCACCTCAGGTTTATGATGAGGCCTCCTTTTTCTTTAGGAGGGTCTTCCCCTTTGCTTGCTTGCTTTCTGGGTTTTTTTCCCCCAGCTCTCTCTCTACAGGGACCACATTTTGGAATTGTGCTCAGGAAGACATTCCTGTGTTTCTCAGCTGTAACATAATCGATCCTTTGTTATGGTATTTCAGTTAGGTGCCCCTGAAGGGTGAGCAATTCTGGTCAGGAGCAACAAGACTTTCTCGCTCCGACTGTTCACTGGCCTGGCAACTCATAAAAGTGCTATTTTTCTTCACCTCAGTTAAACTGCTAACATGTCCCAGCGTGCACAAGATGCGGAGGCTCAATAAACCCAAAGGGCTTATTGTTAAACAAGGTAAGTCATCCTAAGAGGCTGGGCATTAGATGGTTTTCAATGCTTCCCTCTGTTGTTTGTCAAGGATCAGACAGGGAGGTGATGTGGCAGAACAGTCCACAGCATGAATGGAAAACACTGTGTTCCAGTTCTCTGTAAAGGCCCAAGAATAGCCACCTCGGTGCTTCTGTGTCTGGCTGATGCTGAACCATCAAAGAGACATTTTCTGTGGGTTAAACTGAGCTCTCTGCTTCTTAAATACTTCTTTTGCTGTTAAGTTTGGCTCTTGCTTTGCTAGCAGCTGTACACATTGAACAAGCTAAAAAAGAACACAGTGTAAAAAAATCAGACATAGAAATAAGACAAAGGAATAACAGAAACAAGAACTAATTTGATCATGTGTCTGAGTTCATCCAGACCATATGGAAGCTGTGAGAGACAAAATGGCAGTCATTTTAGAAGTTTTGTTTGAGTGTATGAAAGTAAGTGAGAACATACTTATAGGTCAAGAATACTTGGGTGAGGGAAGCTGAATCACTGGCAAATCAGAGGCAGGAGGCAAGAATGGGATGCGGAGGTCTAAACTGGGACGGGTTATTGCCTGGGATATGAATATTTTGTCTAATGCATAAGGAGATGGAAAGGCAAAGAAAGGCTACAGGCATACTAATTATTTGCAAATTGCACTATGTCATCTTTCCCTCTGCACAATTTTAGCCATTGTTCGGTGCAGGCAGCAATACATTGCATGCTACATCCACCCATCTTCATGATAGCTAGGTTAAATTGCACAATTGTTATGAATACCATTTGCAGGCAACTCTTACTGCTGCTCCCAGCCTCTGTCTGGTAATCCGTGGCTCCAGGGTCTGGGCGCTAACATTTTGAAACTGTGGTCAATCGGAGGGTATTTTTATGCTGCTGCTTCTCTCACCTTTTTATTCCATCATTCTGCTAAATCACTGTGTTGTAAGTAAGCATTCTTCTAGGACTGGTAATTCAAGATCTTGTGACTGAACATGACTAAAGAATGGTTCTTTGTACCTGTAAGAAGTGAGGAATCCTTCCACTAAGATTTTGCTTCTAGCCTTGGGGAGAAGTTCCACACCGAAAACTACAGCTTTGTGTACACAAAGCTTCCCAGGTAGTTTGGTAGTGGTTTCTAAAGAGGGCTTGCTTACGGTGGAAAGTTACACTATGTTACAAGGAAGCTTTGAAGACCTGTAATAGTTAACATGAAATTAAGCACATAAGGTGAACAGAGAAGCATGGACCAGCAGATGTGATAGTGTATCATATTTTTGTACACTGAATGCAAGGTCCAAGTGAATCTCATAAGTGTTGCAATTCCTCAGGACCACAGCCTAACCTGATGTTGCTTTGCAGTGCTGAGCAGCCCTTTGGTATAATTGCTTCTTCACTCCCAAAGCCTGAACATCTGGATTTATGGTGACAAAAGCAATCCAATGAGGAAGGAAATGAAAAATGGTACCCCTGTGTATTAGAAAAGAGGCTGGGTACGGTCTGAGTCACAGCACATGTAAGAGACACTCTGGCATCCCCCAGCTGTCCCATCCCACAATAACAGTACCACTGCTGCTCTCCTCTGTTGGGAACCACTGCTCAGTGACTGCTTCTCAGCATAAACATCTTTAAAAGTCCCTCTGCCATCATCTGTAAATGGTGATCCACCAGCCACTCTCAGTGGGAACTACTGATATTAACCACTACCATTCTGTCCTAATATTGGTTTATTCATTAACTTTCTATGTTTTAGGTGCATGTCTGTTAGTTTTCACTTGCCACTGCCCACCTCTGTGGGGAGAACGTACAACTCTTGTGTTACAGGATCATAAAAAAACTATAGCTGGAGGGGATGCAGCAGCAATAGAGATGACCACTGTCTTCCTGGGATAATTATGAATTTTGGTGCCTCTTGAAGGAGCCATATGGACACTACTCGCACATCTTCACCTCTGCTTGAAGTGCCTGATAATGCTCTGCTGAGTCAGGGTGAGGAGGGGAAGATGGATGGGTAGGTAAGCGTATATGTGCTCTTCACTGATTTTTCTGATTAATACAGGAGGAGAAGGCTGTGCTAGAGGGACTTCCCATGGCACAGCCTGGCTTGATGGAGGCTTTTAAAAATTATTTTATTTTATTCAGTTCCTGGAACTGAGCTGATGCTGGTGGTTGTCATTATGCCGGACCAGGAGGAATTGAACTGAGTGTCAACATGTTTGTGAGTGACATGCTTGTGACTGCTTCCCATTGTGGAACAAAGGATATAAAAGGTGAGTAAGCAGGTAGTGGTACATGCATATGAAGCCTTTGCAGGCTCCCGTTTGCTCTGCAGACCGAATCAAGTAGAGTGTGTGTTGGGGGAAGATGTGCTGTAGCACTGCCTTTTGCCAAGTACTGCCTTTTTTCTGCTACCGCTGATAACGGGGAAAAAAACCCCCAACTCCTTTATTGTCACCGAATGCCGTGAATAGCCTATCTATCTTATCAGTTAGAGATTTGATTTGGTAAGGAGACTCTGGGGCTAGCAGTTTATGGGACAATGTGCTATCCCAGCTCTTTATCCCTGCATGCCCTAGCTATCCATCACACACCCCTGCCACTCTCACTCATTCCCTGCTCTCCTCTTTCTTACATCTGTCGGTGGACCATGTCTTGCAAGTGATCTGTCCAGGGACTGTGTGTTATATTTCCCTCCAGTTCACGTGGCTCTGGGGATGTTTGTTCCCTCACCAGTTATTTATGAGATCTTGTGAAAATGTAGGGCGTGAGGTAAGTGGAAATCTCACGGCATGCAAAGGAAGGGGTCTATGTATTGTTTCCAAAAACATTTCCTTCTGGGGTGTAAAAAGGAGAAGGGTCCTTTGCCCAGGGTCTTTCTCACCCAGCGTTGCTTCTTGGAAAGAAGCAAGAGCTAGTGTTCATATTGTTGCCAGTGATTTTGTTAAGTATTCCCCCAGGAGAGCCTAACTATCTTTGGTGCAGGCTCATTTGGTTGTGTGTTGGTTGCCTCCATCCCCATCAGTGGTGCTTTCTCTCTCTCCCTCTCTCTCCTCTCCCAGTGCCTTCTACCCCTACCAACTTTAAATGGCATCTTCTGAATAATCTTTGCTGACACAAGCTGCCTTAGTTGTAGTTGCTGCAGGGGTTGGGAAGGCTCCTCAAGCAAGGAATGTTCAGTCCTTGGGGTCATGGAAACCAGCCAGGAATTTCTGCTCTCCCATTCCCAGGGACATGAGGAGCCTGCAGAGGAAAACCAAAGGTGACCATTTCCTCAGTTTAAATGTCATTGACCGGAATTGGAGATGTTTTCCAAGACTTTTTAAGATCAAGAGAGCAGTTTTGGAAATAGGACTGATATCTTGATGGAGGAGAAGAAATGATCATTTCAAATTACAGTATCCTATAATACAATAGAGGAAATTGTCATCAGAAAAAAGAAAGCATCAGGCACTGTTGTCATTTGAAAAAAGAAAGCATCAGGCACTGTCTCTTGCAAGCCTTCAGAGCTTTTTTTTCAGCCACTTGATACATGTGCGTGGCAGTGAGAGAGCTGGATATTAAATGGCCAGGTATCCATTCTTGCATGTATGAACACACAATATCAAGATAAGCTAAAAAGTTAGCTATATGCCATATGATCACTGAGGACAGTGTGTTACTCGGAAGGAGAAAGGAGGTGACAGTGGGACTAAAGCTGTCTCTCTTCTGTAAGACTGATACTTTAACAGCTCTCATGGGAGGAAGGACATGTTCAACCTAATAGGATAATGGAATAATATGTTGAACATATCAACTTTGACACAGACCAGCTGGTGGCTGTAGACGCAAATAACCTAAGGAAAACAAATTTGAAATGTTTCAGGAAATGGCTATATGCATGCAGTGCAGGAGCGGGGGCAGGAGGGTGCCTCGTGTGTAAAAGAAAAAAGATAAAAGCCCCTGTCTTTGGCTGTGGGAGGAGTGTCTCACTTATTCCTGGAAAGGACTACATTCCATCCTTAATGATAGTTGGGGCTATAAATTTAGTACTGTCTTCTCCTCTGGACCCACAGAACTCTGCACTGTGAGGTTGGACCAAAGGTCCAGTGTAGAGTCTAGTTGGTAAACAGAAAAATCCCCCAAACCAAACAGAAAACCCTCCTACAGTTACTGCTAGAAGTTTCCTCAGAAATTATTGGTTCGGTAACTATTGCTTGGCAGGAAAATTATCTCCACCAGCAGGTCCTCCACAATCTCTTCTCTTCCTTCTTTCTGCTGCCTTTGTGTTTCTAATCCATCTTGTCTTTTCATCTGTGTCCAACTAGTTTAAATTCCAGTCTCCATAGACTGCTGTCCACCAATGAAATGGTTAACACTGACTTTTTATTTCTGTCTTGTTTTTCCTTCATAAAGCCAGTCTTTGAGTTTTGGAGCCCAGTGAGATACCTGAGTGGAAGGTAATTACTCTTCTGAGAGCTTTGATTTCAGGCTCTCTGCAGACTTCAGCAGACGCTATTTCAGCTGCTCCATTCCATTCATGTGTGAATTATTTTCTTTGAAACTGTGAAAGATAGAAATGTACTTTTCTTTCTAAACTAAAGCTCAGATCCTGAACTGGAGCACGTCAGGCACACCACAGCCAGTTGGTGGATGAATGCATAACCATATAGGTAAGATGATTCCTTGTGCCTCTCTCAGGTCAAGAGTTATGTGTTGTGTCTTCAGGCAACATGCAAGTCTGTTCTGTGCTTACAATGCAACTGGCCAGATTTCAGTATGTTGTGTGACAACCATAACAGATGACTCCAGGTTCACTCTGCTGTGGCTAGGAACAACAAGACATGAAAGACAGTATCAGTGATGCGCTCTTGCCCTGGCGCATGTGCGCGCACTCTCTCTTTTAAAAGTCTTTAGCTCATGCTGTTACAAGTCAGCAAGCATTCGTATGTGCTGAAGCAGGAGGGTAGTGGAATGTGTTACACTCTTCATAAACGCAGCTTCCTCCTTCCTCATTTGCCAGTAGCATGTCAGCAGCAAGTATCACTTTCTTTTGCAAGAATGGCTTTGGTAAAAGGTACACTAATGAGATATACTCCATTGACGAGTTATTTCTGGCACAGACAGAGCTGGAAGGAAGTCAGCATTACACACACTCTTTGGTCCGGGAAGGTCTGAGAACCCTTTAAATACTTGGCTCAGAAATGACTCTTTTCCTTTTATCTAGGAGATTTTTGCTTTCCTGTTAAGTTAATTAAACTTCTGTTTTGTCTTCCTCATGCCCTTTTGCCAGCATCCAGCCTTTTCATGAAGACACTAGTTCAATAACCATCATTTATAGTGTCAAGCTTAGGTTACTACTGTTTGTTTGCCAAGTGCAGCTGCAACTGTCTACCCAATTTCACATGTTGCTGTGAGTCAGAGATATTGGCCTTCACTACACAAATGTTCTGTTGAGGCCTCACAGTGTCCCTTCCATGAGCTGTCCTTAAAAGATGTCATGCTTTGTCATCTTCCCACTTTTCTGAAGAAAGGGCTTGTTTATAGTGGACAACTGATTTGGATTGCAGTGGAGTCTGCAGTTCAGGTGAAATATTACTTCTGGTTAGCACCTTGTATGGATATTCTCACTTTGGAATAGGAGTATGTTACTCAGAAATAAATTTTAAAGCAGATCAAATTATTTTGAAGCAGAAGTTTCCAGGCTGGGTGTCAGTGTAAGTCCCCATATATAAAACCCCTGAATGCCTGAAATCTTGAGAGACTGGGTCCCTGAGTGTCTGGGGGCACGCATCAACTCATTGGACAAATTCAACTGAAGGACTGAAGCCCCCTTTCCCACTTCTTTAGCACAAAACTGTGCTCCCACATCATGTTGCAGCAGAGTGATGCCACAGGTGCTCCCTTTTTTCTTCCCTTCCCTTCCCCCCAAATAACACTGCAGCCCTAGTTACTTCTGGTCTGTGGGAGCCGTGAATTGAATAGCTAACAGGGAAGCATTTTAATATGTTCTGTCTTTGGGCCAGTCCATGCAATCTGCACTGGAGGTCCTTTTTTGGCAGTGCCTGTATGTAGAGATGTAACAGGTTTTCCACAATAATCCTAGTGGTAGGAAGGGTCTCATCCTTTGCGAGGGACGGGCCTTATTATAATTTCTTGGTTCACAGCTTGAATGCCTTCCCAGAAATGCAAGATGTTGACTGTTAGTGGATGTTGTTATTCCTTTTGTGCTGCCAAGTGTGACACTAAAGACTAACGTAGCCCTTTATTGAGTGCGGTGTGCAGGCTTTGACCTGCCTGAAGAATATTCAGTGCCTATCCTAAAAGTTACCCATTGGCCTTTCAGTTCAGCAGACAGGCTGAAGAAACAAACCTCCTCAACCTCCTTATTGAGTTGCTTTGAATAACGTCAAACCCAAACCCATAGAATCGAGAGCCAGAGTAGCATATTGAATCATTTAATACTACTTTGTTACTGGCCAAGCTGTTAGCCAAAGCTGTCTCACCTATAAAATAATGGGGGTTGGGCCATCAAATAAGCTCGCCTGAAACAATTTACATTTTTTTGCATGAAATAATTTTTCAGTTATTTTTTTCCTTTTTTTTTTTTCTTAAGGGCAATGTAAGGCTCCTGTATTCTGCATTTGTTTTTAACTTGGATAGCTCTGAGGTAGCTTTTTGGGATTACTTTACACTCAAATCCTTTATAGAGGGCTAAATGACTGAAAATTGTCCTTTTCAGAGCTTCAAATACGTTTCCACTACTTTCTATATGATATCCCTATCAACCCTATCAAACACTTTTTGAAAGTTTATAGAATTCACATAGAGCCCCCACTCAGAAGGAAACTCCTTGAGGATTTTCAAGTTAGCCACACAATAAATTCAAGACCATCTTTCTCAAAACCAGATTATTCAATCCTAAATTAGATGTCTGCTAATTCCATTCTCTAACAATATTCTTGCCAGGAATCTGGTAGTATAGAAACATCATGTTCCAGACTCTGCCTCATCTCTCCAGCTCTTAGACTTTGAAATATCTAGTTTCTGCAAGGATTGAAACAAAAGATCTTTCTCCTACTATGAGGGGAGAGACATCTTCCTCTTTCCAGATTATACCTAAAATTCATTCATTTTGGTANCAGTTGTTTCCCAGACCCCATGATTTCAACAGCAAAAATAACACTGACCTTTTGAGCCCATGAGCAATCTTCTTGGTGGTAATTTAGCAGAAAGTTACAGTAATGAACAAGAATGCTGCTCTTAAATGTTAGATCATTAAATGTGTTTTATGAGTGTTTATTACTTCTTTAATGCACTTCCTCTGCACCAGAGAGAGAGCCATAGTCCAGGGAAGAATGACATTTTTGATTGACAAAAGTGGTCCATTTGTGAATCTCTTCTGGTTTAAAGATATATTTTCAGGTGCGATTTAGACAAAGCAAGCAAGGAGGATGTTTCTAGCTAGAAAGACAATAGCACTAACCACCGAAGGACTCTTCCAAAGGTACGTTAACTCTTTGAAAACTGTAAGCTGGGCTTTTCCTGTGGGAGGGAGGGAGGCGAGGAGGGAGGGAAAGGAAGGTGACTGAAAACTTACATTTCACTCCCCAGACCTGGGGCTGGTTAGGGACTGCTTTGGTCCTAGGCATGCCTGAGAGCAGACAAAACGTATTGTCAACAATAAACTTCCTCAGTTTTCAGCCACTTCCCCTCACCCAGCTTTCAGAACGGCAGGAAGCCAAGAGCAGATGGCACAAAGCCAACTATATGAGGTTTGTAATTTGGCCCTCCTATCTACAGGTGATTGTACCTGTGGCTTTTGCAGAGTCCATGGGAAAGGCAGGGAATCTAAATGCAGACCAGAATTTTCCATCCGTATCAAAACCCTCAACTTTGCTTTGGCTTAAGTTCATGTACAGACCCATTTCTAAAACTGATAAGAATACTTGTAAAGATTTAAGTAGAATTTGTCTGTAACCAGTGTAAAGGCAAAAAACCCAAACCCCCCAAATCCCACCAAAGTTAAGTGTTGTTAGCAAGAGGTCATGGTACAAAGAGTGACTTTAAAACAGAGAACGTTGGTTTTCCTTCGTCACATCACCCTTAAAGCTCATTTGTCTCAGTGTCTAAAGCAAGGCAGGACAGAAAGGAAGTTTACCATCTTCTTTCTTTTAGCTGTGTATTAAGTAGCATGAAGCTAGTGTTTTATCTTCCCCCTATATTTTAGACCTGCCACCGCTCTTACAACTTTTATTATGCTAATTACCCTTCACTGCCTGTCTCTTACACTTGAAATGTTTTGAATCAGGTATGTTTCAAGGTAATTGCTTTATATCTCCATATGAAGCAAGGGAATCTGAGGTGAAGTAATGTAAAGATCTATTTCAGTGATCTACTTTGCAGTGCAATTCAGTACTTCATTTTGTGGCCAGTGGAAAAGGACAGTGTAGAAGGACATTTTAAAGGGTGTTGCAGCATCTAGAAAGCAAGTTTAGGCAGACCATCAATATCATGTGGCCTTGCAGGACATGTCTGGGTCCATGTCCACCAAAATCCCTTGATAGGTGTTAACAAGCAGCATGACCCTGTGGGTGATCTGAGACAGCGATTTCATTAGGGACACGAGTTACTCATTTATTTAGCTGCTCTGGAGAACTCTGTGTGACCCATTTCAAGGAATGACAGCAGAAGAAAGTGTCTGGAAATATGATTCGTGTGACAGTAGCAGGGTTTGTAAGAAGCTGCATGTTTCAGAGGGAGTATATGTACATACTACTAATTTAGGAAGGAAAGACAGAAATTCTGCCTACAGTCCTGCCTACTAGCTCTGATACATGATGCTGTTCAGCCTTTGCTCCTATCTTGGGTTACAGTGGAAAGATTTTGTTTGTTTGTTTAAATCTTTCTTGGGTCTTTCCCAATTTTAGCCTGAACTCTAGATATTTGGCTCTTAAATTCAATCTCCAGGCTGCTTCTGACTAATGCCAGGGTGCTATTGTGGGGTTTTACAGGAACTCTTGGGAACACTCTTGCAGCAGTGTGTGGACCAGTATTATCAAAACCTAGTTTTAGCTCTGAGATGGTATCTGTGCAACACAGGATTTCAGCACAGAAGCACACAAGAACTAACTGCTCTCTGTACAGCTTACACTGTGTGGTCCTGACTTCTATATCCGACTTTCTGGACCACCCTGACTGAGGGCAATAGAGATGAAAAGGGTGCACACATCAGGACTGTTTTGTAGGAATTTTCCCTCATTTTAAAGAACTTTTGTTCAATAAAATACTTACTTTCCTCTAGATCAGTTATTATAGCCTGGGTTCATACCAAAAGGTTCAGCTCTTTCCCAAAATAATCACTTGGTCCAGGTAATGCAGAACTGGGAAGAAGTTTAAATACAGAGGTTTGAAGAAGTCAAAACCAGAGCTGGGATCTGGATCCAAGTGTCATACTTAACAGATAATTGCAATGACTGAGGTGGAACATTCAGACTTAAATCCAAGCTCTCTAATACGCTTTGTCTGGGATATGGAAGGCATCTTCCTTTATTAGGTTACTTTCCTGCTCAACATTAACATTTCATGCTTTGAAGGTTTATTGTGCTGGCTAGAGTTACACCTTTATATACGCATAGTCCCTATGGAATAGCCTGATCTCCTTTCATCGTTATTAGTAATTCTAGGCTTGTCATTTCCTATTCACGCAGCCTGGACCTCACTGTGTTGTTGCAGGGTGGTTGATACGGTGCACAGGAAATGTACTGTTTTTTCAGGTCTCGGCTGTTTGTGGGTATTCTTTTCAGGGGCTTTAGTTTTATTGCCATGAAGTCCATTTCCTACATGTAGTACAATTTACTAAATTACAAACAAACAAGGCACCAATAGAGAAGTCAGTGAAAGTTCACACTAAGAATAGAAGCTTGAAGAGAAAAGTTCAGTTATGTGACCTTCTTCAGGAGCTGGATACAAAATAGACCTGCTGTTTTTCCCTTTAATTTGCAGTCCAGGCAGAAAAGAACTTGAACAGTTCCCAGAGAAACCCAAGCCCTTCTGTTTGTTTCTACGAATTCTCCAGAAATGCTTTATCTGTTAGTTGACATCCTGAGTATGCTGATATGGAAATGAACTTTCTTGGTCTCCTAATTTCCCTCCTGTATTGTCAGCTGATTTTTGCATTGATCTCCTGTTCTGCAATGTTTAAAGATCTGCCAGCCATGAACGGAACAAAATGTTACAGATACGTACCTTTAAAATTGGCCATTAAAACAAATTAGGATAATCAGATGAAAAATACCATGTAAGTATCAGTCGCTGCTTATTATTGCCCTTTAGAAATACGTTTGGGAAAGAAAAATAATTCCTAAGAACAGGTTTTTAGGCCGTTGATCATGAACAGGGAGATGCTACACTGATGAGTACAGGGCAAATACTTATGCAATGTACTAGCTCATGCCTTTTTTCTTCTCCTTCATATTCACCATTTTTGTTTTATAGCATACTATCATCCCCGCTTTTAGCTTATTTTGAAAATTCCCCAAAGATTAAAGGATTTTCCTGATTTACTGTCTAAAGGAGTTAGTCTGCTCTTTACGAGTTACTCCAAAGAGTTCCTGCTCCTAACAAAGCAGCAGAGCAGCGCGTCTGCACTGGTGCACTTGGCATACAGACCATCGCTGCAACTTCTTGGGTTAAAAAGGATGGATTAGAGCAAAAGAATCACATATCTCAAAATGCCCTGATGAAACCAGACTATCCGTGGACAACTCCTGTTTGAAGTTAAATATTAGACACTCTCTGCCTGGCATTCGGTTTTTATTTAGCCTAAAAGGCTTAATATTTAACTCAAAATACCTAACAGCTGCAGATGCTAAGTGCCGAATGTTGTTACATCCTCCAGAATATACATAAAGCAGTGCTTAAACGTGGTGTGATATATTTAGACATGTGTAGCCATCCCTGGACTTGGTAACTGGTTTTCTCATTCAAATGAAGTGCCTCTGTTCTGGTTTTCATTCTGGTTTGCATTTTGATGCAAAAGGCACAGCCAATAGTTCAGTGGGAATAACTGGTTTAATCAGGGTGTCCACTTGGTACCTGGAGAAAGAAATACCCTTTACTGAGATGCACTTTTTTCTTTGTCCCAGATCTAGGTCTTAATTTGTTTGATACTGACTGCCCTTAACTTTGGTTTTGGGATGAATTCCCAATTATATTGGGCCTCAAATCCATGTTGAAGACAAAATTTATTTTCTGTTACTGGCTCCTGTTCAAAGTCTTATTGTAACTGAAATGCATATCCCTGAAAACCATTGCCATTTTATGGCCTCTTTCCTATTTCTAAGCCTTTTTGTTGAATGGTATCATTATAAAAAGCTCCTAAAGACGTTCCGCTTTTAGATGTGTAATTTCTGAGGCTGAGGAGTTGGTCCAGAAGTGGCAAGTAGCTGGGAATGGCCACATCCATGCCTCTCTAACCCTTTGGGGCACCTCACGGTTAGCCACCAGGGCACAGGGCGCACATCCCAACCAGCCCTGTGACAACTAAAGGGGCCCGGCCCTACTGCTGCCGCCTGCACCCCGGGGCTCTGCGCCCAAACCCCTCCGTGCCCCGGCCGGCACTTCGCGACCCCGAACTGCGCCGCGCCCGCCAAAACCCCTCTGAGGAGAAAGGGGCGTGGCGCGGCGGGGGCCGCCCGGCGGTAAAGGTCGCGGAGGCGCGCGCGTGCCTAACGCCCAGCGTGCGCCTAACGGTCAGCGCGTGCCCAGCCGCCTGTGCGCCTCGTCCCGTCCCGTCCCGTCCCGTCCCGTCCCGTCCCGTCCCGTCCCGCGCCATGGCGGGAGGCCTAGAGTCGCTGGAGTCATGCTTGGAGCAGCACATCCCGCCCGAGGAGCTCGCCGAGGTGAACCGGATCCTCTACGGGGGCGAGGCAAGGTGCGCTGCTAGGACGGGCTCGCCTCCCTCTCCCCCGCGGGGGAGGTCGCGTCCCGTCCCGTCCCGTCTCCCGCTTCCCTCTCGGTCTCCGTGATGGATGGCCGGCGCGGGAGTGAGGGGGAAGGAGTCAGTCTGAGGACGGGTGCGCAGGACACAGGGCTGGGCTGAAAGGAAAAAGAAGGGTAGGTCCTGTGGTGCTTGTGGTACTGCGGTGAGGTTAGGCTGTGGAGAGATAACTGGGGTAGTTTGGAGGTAATCCAAGTGTGGGAGGCAGGGCGGTAGGGAGGTCGTATGAGAAGGTAGCTGACTGGAATGGAAGACCTGAGGGGGATAGTTTTGAGCGGGGGCTGGGGAGGTAGTGGCTTCGGGGTGAGGCAGCTGGAAAAGTGGGGATCTAACATGAGGAAAAATATGTTGGAAGGAAAGTGTTTATAATCTGAGGGTGACAGATGAAAGTTTGTACGTATGTGCTCCTTGATTTCTGTAGCAAGGTAATAGTGTCTGGAAATCACAATTACGGAGGAGGACACTGGGAGTTTGCTGCCATGGAGGAGAGCAGTGAGATTTGCACGTGACCTGGCTACTGTCTGACTGTTCCCTTGTCTGATAGTTGTGTGGGGGGGCATGGGAGCTTGGGTGTCTCTGCAGGGGTAGACAGTATTTGTGATCCTCTTGATCTGTTGCATTCAGAGCGGAAAAGGAGAACATCTCATCTTGAAATGTCTTTGTTTCCCGTTCAATGCAGAAAACTTAATTTGCCAGCTGCTGCTCTATCAGCAGCTCAGGAAAGAGATTTTGAGCTACAGGGCTATGGATTTGAAGCTGCTCCAGAGCAATTGAGAAGGCCACGTATTGTTCGAGTAGGACTGGTACAAAATAAAATTCCACTTCCCACGGACACAGCTGTGGCAGTTCAGGTACACAAATTGGGATCTGGGCCATTTGTGTGTAACTCCTCTTCTACCGGATTGAGAAATAACACGCTTCAGTTGTTGGTGTTAGAAACTCAATCATGAAATGTCTGCTAATTGTATGGCAACATAGGACCCATCACTATCTTAATACAGCATACTGTAAGAAATTTGAATGACACGTTCAGTTTCATTGTTTCTCAGAAACATCTCGTGTTGTGTTTATGCAGTGAATTGCCCAACCTGTTTGCAGTTTTTTCCAAAGCTAAATATTTAGTCACTGATTTTGTACCTGAAAATCCTTTGCCTCTAAAATGAAACAGAAAATCATTTACCCAAAATCAAGAGATGGCAACCTGTGGAAACCAAAGGTGCAGTTCTTGTTTTAATTGAGAAATGTTCCATTATGGGAAAACCCATTAGAGTAAACACAGATTAACAAAGCTGTGTTCGTTATTCTGTGTACAGCAGTAAACCAAATCTTACTACGTCATCTCCTAACATCTTGAACACAAAAGCACTGAGGTGACATCTATAGAAGTAGCCTCCTAAAATAGTTTTTAAAAAAGTGAAAGAAAATACCACATTTACAAAATTTCCTGGAGTAGTAGTTTTGTACAGTGACAGGACAGAACATTTCTGAGGTAATTTGTTTTGGAAAGATTGCCTGTCACAGATGCAAGTAATTAATTCAGTATGTGGATCAAGTTTGTGGATTTTTTTGTAGCATCTGGTAAAAAGACTACCAGTTATATTAATGGTTTTACCTTATAAATAACTAGTTAACTGTTTCTGTAAATCAATGTACAGTTGTTGAGTTCATCGGTCACTGTTGACTTGTCTTGCGTCCTTTTTTTTTTATTGACACCTGAAAGTATCAATGCAAAGTGCTACACCTGTGCGTATCTTTAAGTAGAATACTTAAGAAAAAAGTACTTTGAAACAATGTTTTCTGACTAATTAATAAATGCTTTGATGTTTTTTCTTGGTAATATTCTACTTAGCCCTTTGGACAGAGGGATTTAGAAAATAGTTTGGAGTTAATAACTTCTAGAGAGTGTCCAAGATCCACATGTGTGAGCAGGATTCAGAGATAACCAAGGAAATGGACTGTCCTTACCTCATATTTTAAGATTCTGAGTACTTGGCTTTGAATTCACGTTTACTTAACATCGTTCTGTAGGTTGTTTACAATGAGCAGCAAAATTATGATTTTTGCCGATTCTGTTAAGATTCTTAGCTATTTGCAAGTCAGTCAGCAATGAGTTGCCATATATTTAAATGTTGTAACCATGGAGTTAGAATGCCATTGGATTGCTTTCTCTATTTTCAGTATCTAAATGCTTTTAAAAGTCTGTATCTAACTCTTTCTATTATCAGTGCTCAGGAATGATAACTTCTTGAGTTATTCCCCCTGAAAGCAATGGGACTAAGTATAGAACAAGATAAATTTAATGTGAACAAAGCTTGTAAAACCAGGCTATTAATATACAAGTGAGTTAGAACATACAGCTTTTTTTATAGCGTGACACTTCTTGCAATCAGGTGGCTGCACTGCACAGACGAATTGAGGAGATTGTGGAAGTAGCTGCAATAAGTGGTGTCAACATAGTTTGTTTCCAGGAGGCTTGGAGTGAGTATTTTCTGTGATTCCTTCTAGGTTGTTGGTCAAGTTCCTTCTATTTTAACAAGTGTCCTATACTAGAAGTATGTCTTGTAAGTAAAGAGCAAAGATCTTCCAAGATATAACAGTTGACTTTACTGATCTGCTTTGTAAAGGAGAAATCAAAGAGTCTTAGTTGGCAGAACTGTATGGAAGACGTATATGAAGTATGTTATATTGAAGACTAGTATATGCTACAACAGTGATATTTGTAGGTGTGACACTTCTTCATGTCATCCTTTGTGACCCTTTCCTTGTTTTTTTTTCTTCTAAAACTTTGGGGTTTTTCTAGACAGATATTAAAATTTAAAAAATGTAATTTTAATTAAAATGGAGTCTTTGAGGCTTAATGGAGGCAAAAACCAAAATGAAGGCCCGGGTTGTGAAAACAGGTTATTCACAGAAAGTGAACGCTAGTGACTGAGGTGTATTTTGTATTTTTACCTCTGGTAAGACTTCACTAAGTGCATTCTTTCTCTTCTGCTTTGCTGTGTGTGGGCCCAAAACTCTGTGCCCTTGCTAAAAATATTTTTAAATAGCTTTTGCCTTTAAACAAGGAAAACAGTTGAATCATTCTTAAGTGTTTAATTTTTATCTGTATTCATGCAAACAGCGTGTATTTCTTGAGTGACATGAACATTCTTGTGAATTTTGTCTTGCGTTGGTGCTTTCCAGCCATGCCCTTTGCTTTTTGTACAAGAGAGAAGCTTCCTTGGACTGAATTTGCTGAGTCAGCAGAGGATGGGCCAACAACAAAATTCTGTCAAGAGGTAAAAAAATGAACCAAGCAAAAAAACCCCCCACATTCAGCCTCCAACCCCAGCCCATAACTGCCACTGATTAGCATGGATTTCTTCTTTATGTACCAGTCTTGTACCACTGAGAAAACTGAAATAATAAAAAAAATTTTCACCTTGCTTGACGAATAATATGATAGTGAGTGAAGTAGAAATGGATGACAACTGTGCTCAATATTTATTTTTTAAACTACTTTACATTTATAGACTGCCTTGTACCATGGAAGGCATATGAAACTGCCCATTTAACTATTCCTGAATTTTACAAGGGAGGAATGATTGTTCATACAAATATTTTTAATTTCCATTTGAAAGGTGTTTCTTGCCTAGAGCAGTTGAGCATTGAACGATGCTTGTATGAAGGTGTGAAGAGAAGAATAGCTAGCCTTTTCTGAATAGGGAACACTTTCACACAAATCTTTTGCATCTCCCTGTGAAATGACACAAAACGTAGGGCACTTTTTATGGACCCAAGGAAATTTGTTATCGTCTGGCTCTTATTTTTCCAGAGACTGTTGATTGCAAGCGTGGCAGAGGTTTTTTTTGTTTTCTAACAACTTTTTTTTTTTAAATAAGGAATTTCAATTATTTTCTTTTACAAGTGATTGACACAACAAAAGACTGTTTTGATGTCAAATTTGCCCAGATATGCACTGACCTGTTAAGCTTTTGTAGACAGCATAATATCTTTATTCTGATCTAGGGCAAGTGTGTGTTGCTTCTCACTATGGAATTAATGACACTATGCAAGTTTGGAGAAATAAAAGAAAGAGAAGTGATTTGAAGGAAAAGACAATGTGCTAATAAACCGGCAGTGAGAAGTTGCTATATTCTCACTCATACCTATGGTATTTATCATTCCTAGTTAACATGTAAGGCTGTTTTACATTTCCTCTTTTTTTTTTTTTCCTTTAAATAACTGTTTTCAGCTGGCCATGGTGTCCACAGTAGACACATGAGGGGTATACCAGAATGAAAGAACGGGATGGGATCTATCTCCTCTTGTACCTGCGAAGAGATAGAGGTCAGCTTCGTAATTTGACCATTGCTGTTAGGATGCTTTTTTTCCTGTTGGTACCTTGCATTTCTAGTTCAAGGATTCAGGTGGAAAGCGCTCTGTGATGTATCCATCTTTGATGAAGAAACTGTGGCGATGTGGGCATGCCAGTGTGGGTTAAGCATTAGCCCTTGATAACAGTCAGAGTAATGTACCAGATGAAAAACTTTTTTTAATCCTTCTTTATGAACAAAAAATGAAAATAATTACTGCAGGCTTGTGTATAATAAAAAAATTGTGTTCATTTGTATAGCTGGCAAAGAAATACAATATGGTTGTGGTATCTCCAATCCTGGAGCGAGATGAAATACACGGGGGAACTCTGTGGAATGCTGCAGTGGTAATTTCTAATTCTGGAGCTGTCCTCGGCAAAAGTAGGAAAAATCACATTCCAAGAGTTGGAGATTTCAATGAGGTAAGATGCAGTATTGTGATTATCAAGCTAGTCTTACTTTGCAGCTCTTGTTCATGCCAGCATGAGTTGTATCAGAGTCATATTGGCAGGAAATGTAATGTATTTCTAGAAGACGTGGTTCATTAAGTGTCAAATCAGTTTTTCTCAGGTGAAATTGTAGTAAGTTAATTTATCAAGAGTAGAGAGTGATGAC